>JAUJYU010000316.1:0-14534 GCA_033995675.1 Nothrus silvestris
CATCTCATAGTCATTAAAAAAATAAAGCAACTTTCAAAAATAATATTAATAAGTTAGTTTAACAAGATATATAAATATAATATTTCAAGTTATATCCAATAAAACTCATATTTCAAACACACATATAATAATTTCAAATAACAGCATTTCAATAATAAAGTAAAATAAAATTTCATAATAAAAACACAATAAAATCTTCCTATTATTGAAATGTTAATTTGATTTTAGAAATTAAGTGTTAGCGTAAATGTTTGAATAAATGGGAAATCCTTTGTTTGAGAGGGAAATTACATGATATTTAATAAAAGAATAAATACAAAATACTTTTATAAAGATTGTAAAGAAGCTAATGTTGAGAATAGAAAGAATTGTTTTTATTTTGACGCAAACAATTACTGCTGCACATAAAAGACGTGGGAGGATGAGAGAGCTTATAATTGCAATGGATTTTTCTCTCATTCTGTATGGTCTCGAGAATGCAACTCAACTGAATCAGACACTCAACGCCTGCTCCTTAAGAATCTAAAACCAAAACTACCATCAAAGGCAAACTTGTGTTATGGAAGCAATGGAAGCATAGGCTACCGAACATTACCTACTAAACAGCATCTTTATTCACACATTACGAGGGCGTTATAACCCTTGACCTTTGGTAGTCCATACGGAATGCAAAACTTAATACTGACTTACTATAGTTGTCAACAATCGATATTATATACGATAACAGAATAAGATTTATTTTGATAATTATTTACATATATTTATGATTTTATATTTAAATAAACGACTAATAGTTATTTTGGATGTAGTTTTACAAAAATCTGGCAAATTATTTACAAAAATGACAAAACGTATGTTTTGAGCCAAAATACAAATTACAAATAAAGACTACTTTAAAGATTAAAATCAATGTAAATGTTGATTACCTTCTGAATTATGAAACATCTCGGACTATATGAACAACAAATGTAAGTGTCGTGAGAATCTAGAATTGGGGAAAGAGTTTGTAATTGAGATCTGGATTGGTTAGAGAACGAGCCGCGACACGTTCTATTGTCGGACCAAATACTTGGTCGACGAGATGATAATCGATTAGACATTGCCAATGATATACACGAAGAGAGATCATGAATGAATTGTGATGAACGATGTCGAGAATGTTGTGCATCATTGCTGCAAATGGCAGTTTGATGGCGCATAAGGGCAGCCAAACTACCATCTGCTCGGCTTAAATACTTATATGTCTTAACCGTGATTGAAAATTTTACCAATATTTCTATTCAATAACTGATGATTAACTTCTTTATCAATTAAAATAGATTTACATTTAATGATAACAAACGAAAACAATCGAATCACTTGTCAATTGACTTAAAGTAAAGCGAAAACAACAGCCACTGGTTGCTCGCTTACAAACCTATTTTCTATTTGATGGCAAAACTAACTGTTAAGATGAATATTACATACACTCTGAGAGATTGTTTCATTATATCCAATACAACCAAAGTATAGTATAGTGAGAACTTTCGCTATCGATTTCGCCTACATTCACATCATATTCTACTCAACAGAAACACTTTTAACGTAAAGCTTACGTAAGTGACTACAAGACATGCTCCAGACTTCGATTTGCGATATATTAATATTATAAAAATCATATCTAACTTGTTATTCCAACCTTATTTTCAACAACCAATTAAACATTTAATCAATTTATAAAACAAATCTTTAATGTTACCATTTATTACTTTAATACTTATCGGTAATTGAATTATATTTTATTTAAAAAATAACTACAAAATACATTCCATTGAAGAAAACATACACACAAACATTGTTTATCCTATTGGCAAAACCAGTTTTGGGCAATTTTTTGAAGTTTTATGTGTTGTGATCTTTTGTGATCAACAACTTTCTAATTGAAAAAGCCTTTCCATGAATAAATCAGTCAGAATTTTAGAGTTTGGCAAATAAAATATTTCGATTGTGGGGGTGGAAGTGCTAGTATATAACATACCATTAGAGATGGTATTTTGAGAATTTTCGAAAGTACTATCGATTGAGGATCATTTCGAGTCTCGAAAAAACTCGAAATTTTTTAAATGCGTTTTTAAACTATAATTATTAGTGAAAATATCAATTTATTTATACAAAGTTTACATAAATTGCAATTCAAATTAATTTAAAGTATTATCTGGTAATTAATTAAAAAAGTATTTGAAATTTTTGTTTAAAAATACTAATTGTTAACTAAATCAGGTATAATAGGCGATCGCTTATTATTAACCAAATTCCTGGCTAAAGAAAAAATCCTTTTAGATAACACTTAAGTACTGGGAATACTCAGATATTTTTTAGCCAGTTTTGCAATACGTATTTACAGTATTTTATTTATTGAGTTTGTTATTCAAATACATTGTCTTTGACAACTAAATACTTTTAAGTTATAGTCTTTTTGGATTAAGAACGGGATTCTCATGAGACTCTGTCTCATACTTACCTCTAAATATTATATGAAAATGAGTGGACATAAGTATTTTTGTTTATTCCTGAAACTCATATTTCAGAGCGTCTACTGCAGGCATGTCAAACTCAAATGGGTCTTGGGGCCAATTTAGGTTATGACTTGTATAAGCGGGCCGCACTAAAAAATTTACTTCATCGTATGGGCCGCTTTCCCATACAAATTGGTCTATAAGGGCTATAGTAGAAATTTTAAGCCCTCTATTAAAGCAGCCCATGAAATTTTCTCTACTCTAGCGGGCCGCACGGAAACCATGGTGGGCCGCATGCGGCCCGCGAGTTTGACATGCCTGGTCTACTGTAACAGCGGTGGCAAAACTGTAGTTGACACCATAATTGTAACAGATTGTTTTAGTATTCATCAATATCTCATCAAAATGAAGCTTTTAAAGGCCATTTTCTAACCGACTATTTCAAATTGTCATGTATTTCAATCTTATGGCAAAACATACAACCAGTCTAAATGAATCTCATGGTTTCATATAATAAAAACTTTGTCAACAAAGTAGATCAATTTAAATGAACATTTATTTGGTAAAACTTTCAAACAATTTAATCTATTCCTTCAACAAATATATTAGAAAATTGCTTTGAAAAACTTCACTTTTCATTCCAATAGCAAAACAATTTAATGAAAATTGTCCGAAACTTAGAGAACAAAAAAAATGAAACGATGTTTTCTATTTTATATATTTCTGTCATATTGTATCTAATTTTAGAAGAATTTCATGTTTCAAATTATTTGGTAAACAGAACTACAGGAAAACTAAATGATTAAATTATATTAAGATTGCTTTAGATTTTAATTAAAAATGAAAGTTTATGACTTTATTTGATAATTACTGAAATGAAATCAATTTTGAATTGCAAACATTGCTTCAATTAAAATGGGTTGCGTGAAGAAAGATGTGTTATCCATGATATAGCTTTTGTAACTTTATATATTTAAACTTGGGATATGTAACTTGGGGTAGGTGAAAAGGGGGCATTTTTACACTCTTGACGAAAAGTTCAAAATACACCCCATCTCAATACCTAGCGTCAAAAATGCCAAAATCACGTCCCCGCAGGTTTCGGCGGTTTGCGAGTCAGCAATGTGTGGGTTTGTAGCCGTAACTAGCTATGTGGCCGAAGGGCCCTCAGAAATTTTTCATAATTTAAGTGTAGATCTGTGGGGCGTAAAGCAGAATATATGGATCTACACTATAAACATGCCTTGGCCCCCCTCAGGCATAAAATCCAAGGTGCGGCATTGGGAGATACTATTCTTTATGATACGCATTGGGTGACACAGCTATTTTTAGGTTGTACGAACCTAATGGTACACCTCTAGTAAAAATATCGATTCCTTTACCCCACTTGAGCCGAAAAAAGTGAGCGAACATTTCACTATACTTAAGCCTTAAGCTTGAAATATGTCCTGAATATATAAATTCAGTGACACGTAAGCTGGGGAGGAAAGTATACTTTTAGACCAACTCCTGTTGATTGAGAAAACCGATACCCCCTCGGAATCCGAACAAAAGCAAACCGGTGTGCTTGATTCTCTTACTCTAATACACATTATCCATTATAAGTAGGGCGACCACCCGTTCAGTTTTTGAGGCATAAAATTATTTTTGGCTATTTGTCCGGTCCAAGAAACGGTTTTGAGGTGGTCACCCTAATTATATGTCGATAATTGAATTAAATATTTACACAACTACTATCTTTTACTTATAAAACTACTTGTCTTTAGTTAAAAAACACATTTCAAATAAACTAAACTTAGAGATCAAAATTTCTATAACTATGCAAAAGTTCATGAATGAATTAAAAATCAATATCAATAAATCAACTATCTTAACAGATAATAGTATTAATAAGTATTGGTCAAATTTTTCAATTCTTTTACTTAAAAAATTGTCCCAATATTCTGACTTATATCCGCCACAGTTTTATAAGTTAAAGATTGTACTTAAACAAATTGTTAGACAAAATGCCAAAATTTAATTTGACGAATACTATAAATATTATCTTCTATAATAATTGTTAATCTCAGATCGTTGGGTAATCTACTTATAAAGGATAAAATTAATAATCATTACTGGATATGTTAGCTAAGCTATATATGAGATAAAGTAGGAACCTTCATTTTTTACTAGAGGTGTACACATAGACTCGAATATTTATATTTTATTTAGAAAATATGAATTTTTATAATAGAACTCAAATCAAATGTTTGATAAGATTATTCTAAAAAGATCCCTAATGGACTGCTCAGAGAAACATTTGTTATATTAAATGATATGCCTATTTAATCCATGACAAAATTTGACCCGCAAATTCGAGACGAGATGTAAACAATTTAAATTTCTAAAACTTTTTTTTATAAGAAGCTCTATGGGATTATGCACATAGTATGTACGCAAGAAATTCGGGTTTTTAGACCCCTCCCTCCCCCTTGTACGCATTTTTACACCTATTTCCTGCTATTTTTCTATGAGAGTTTAGGTCTGTACGCTTTTGATAGACCCCTCCCTCCCCCTCAGCTGCGTACGTACTAAGGACGAGCCCTATAGAGAAAAGCTCAAAAATGTTGGGTCGCGAAACGTTAATTGGAACCGGTGAGGATCAGCCGCAAAGTGCCCCTATGCTCCTTATGATTGAGGACCTTCCGCATTCTTGATTATATCACAAAAATTTATACAAATATTCCAATATTGAAATGATTTTCATTTATAAACAGAAATTTGAGTATGAGTTGCGAACAATAGGTAAAACATTCAATGTTAATCATTAAAGATACTGTACATCAAAATGTACTGTACTATACAATACTAAGTCTCAATACAATACTAAGTCTTCACAATATACAATACTGTATTATATATACAAAGATTAAGTTCAATCGTAATAATAATTAGATAATAGACTATGAGTTAATGATTTCGAAACAAAAATTGAATCAAATTTTAATCATAATATTTAAAACGAACTATCAATTAACTATAAGTTTGTCTAATAATTATATTTAAAGTTTAATATATTCTATAAAAAAAATTGTTCAAAAATTTAATATAATTTAAGACGAAAATAATAAAATTGAGACTTGTTGCTAAGCAACTGAAGTATAGTAGGATGAAAATCATTTCGTATTGCTCTTCAATCTAACCAAACATTATATAAAGAAAGGCAAGCGTTGCTATAATTCTTTTTTTTTGTGTACAAAACAGAAGGCGTAACCTTTTTTTTTATTGCTGGACAATATTGAGATGCAGTGGTATAACGTTTACGGGATTCAGTCATACTGTATATAATCTATCCATTTATTAGAATAAATAAGTTTAGATATTTTGTTAACTCATAACAAATGCAACTCTAAATCAATATCATATCAAATAGGCTGTTCGCCATCTAAATGTTAATCACTGATCCATTTATGTCTGGCTTTCTTTGATATTAATCCTAAAACTTAATCCTAATATCAAAGCGAAAGATCCGGCACAAGATCTCATGTATAATTTGATTGACTTACTGTACTAACGCCAACGCATTCTGGATCTATATATAAGTTGGGATGCACTTTATTCAAATTTTGTAGCTTTTAATTGATAAATCGATTGACACAATTTTATTCATGAAAACATCCATTTCTAAATGTTTGTACTTTTGTATATACCGTGGGTGACAGCAATAGCAAAATTATGTAACCATTTAAAACCGAAAATTATGTAACCATTTAAAACCGAAAACTAGTCACTTCTTTTAGCTTTAATTTCAACTCAAAAGTATGATTTGCTATCATTTCTTTCCTTCTATTAAACCATTTCTCTATCAATTCATAACATTAGTAAATAGATATCAATATAGAGTTTGAATATAAAATGATATTATTTGTAAAAAATGCTAAAAGTATTTTCTTTTTTACGAAAAATAGATATTTGCTATTAAATTAACGCTCGATTAGTTCCAGGGATGAGATCACGACTCATAACCTTAGGGGCAATAAGAGGGGGATTTTATGGCTGAGCTGAATGAGGAGCCTTTTTGGATTGTCAAGCGGTAAATATGCGCCGACGCCACAGCTTTGACTCACCAAATGAATAAAATTTCAATTTAATTTCTAATAAAATGAGATTTATTAAAAAATTAATAGAAAATAAGTTATTTAGTTTTGATGACCTGATTCTGAAAAGTCATTGTCATTTTGAGTGTAACATATTTTAAGTTCTATTTATTTCTTATGAGCAATGAAGAGAATAGGATCGAAAGCTAGGAGAATAAGAAATGCATTTAAAGCCCGAGCCTATACAAAATTACTAGAGCCGGGTCTGTGCCGTTGGAAATGATATGTAACGATAATTCAATAAATCACTGCAACCACTTTTTAAATAATTCTTTATAAGAAATACCATAATTTAAATGTTAAAATTGCAATATTTATTAAAAGATTCAAATATTGAGGGCTGGAGAGGGGTTCGGATTTTTGCGGACGTTTCGGCTGATAAACGTCAGGACAAGAGTCAAATCTTATAAAATGACTTTTTTGTTCAGACCGTACATTAGGAGGAAAATGAAACCGTTTTGTTTATTTCTAAAGAATCGAAACAATTCTAAAGAATTAAGTATTGAGTTATATAAATAATTGACAACTTTTATACTTATTTCTATAATATTCCAATGCAAATGAACTAATACACAAAATTTTAAGAATTATTATTAATAAGGAATTGATTGAATTCTATTGAAAAGAGGGTAAAATTTGACTCATCTTTATCCCCAAATTAAGCATATAAGATAATGTACAATATAAAAATGTTCTCCGTTGACCACAACTACAACTATATAATAATCTTTTGATTATTGTGTGACTAAATTTTGTGAATTTAAGTTTTGACTTATATTTAAAAATTATTAACATATCATAACTGAAATACTTAATAAACTTTCCTTACATTTTTTGCAATAATTATAATGCAATGAATGCGTTGAATCGACTCTTAAATAAAACAACAATATATTTATAACAAAAATATTTACAAAGAGCTAAATTTATTTTAATTATATTCAATAGGTTTATACAATTTGTTCGTATTATGGATTCATTAAAAGCATAAAAACAATTAACTCATGATTACTTCATTAGTGAACTTATTATTAAATAAATTAACATTAATAAGCCTTACCATTACATTAAGTCATTGAATTGCAATGCAATCATAAATCATAAGCAATCAATATTTGCAATAATAGTTAACAATACAGTATTAATAAATAATAAGTGACTTATTATAAGTCCCGATAAGGAGAAAAGTTGAGCCCAAGCTTTTGCTTAAATACAAATAAGACAATTTTCGGATTGGATTTTGAATAGTTTTCTCAAATGATTGAGTATTGATTAAAGTGATTAAAGAAATAATATTAATTAGTGCTAATATCCTATTACTGGCGTTCAAAGTGAATATACTATTGAGATATTACATGCAAATCAATGGCCAATATAAGAAATGACTTAAGATTTCATGAAACACCTGCTATTAAAGCTCTGTTAATTTGAGTTAATGTTATAAATACATTACTTCTATATTGATTTTATTTGATATCAATTTTCATTTAATTGAAGTGTTGAATAAACTCTAATAAAATTTGAGCCTATTCTTCAATAGCTATAAAATAAGACACGAAAAGTTTGTCTCTCATTTGTAATTGAGGAAAAGTTTTTCTCCTTATCAATCATACTGTAATTACAGCACAATAAATGGTGTATAAATTATACAGTCAAATCCGTTTATAAGGAACAGGGAGGTGCAGCTAAAAGCGTTCATTATAACGGGCATTTCGATTAACCGATCACTTTATTATCAAATCCATTCAATCGGTACAAACGATATCATTCCTTATAAGCGGGGATTCCTTATAACGGAGTTCCTTATAAACGGGTTTGACTGTACAAAGTTTGAAATTTAAACAAGAAAAATAGTAAACATTAAGTTTGCATAATCTGGACAGTGATACCAATGGAGATGGTATTGAAGGGATTTGAAAATAGTTGACATTTGTGTTGTGAGACTTCCCCTTCCCCTTCACTGCCATAAAAATGGCATAAAAGGAACGTTGAAAAGGGGTTTTTTAAAAGATAGTTTTTTTGTCCAAATACAATGCTTAGTTAAAAATGCATATAATGTGCACAACTTTGGAAAAACCCTTTTTTATAACCCTTAGGATTTCCCGATACCACCCTTTGAGGTGAGACACAAGTATGACTACCTATACCCCCACCTGAGGAAAAACGACATCAACATCACTGTGTATTTCTATTACCGTATATTAAAAAGCATTGCTATCTAATGCTTATTCAATTTTGTCAACATTGACGAGAAGACGAGTCCAGCGCTCGTTCATTAATCCATAATAATTGTCGACTAATCTCAATAATTGTCAACTAATCTCAATAATTGAAAACTTATAACTTAGAAGGGCTTAGAAGGGAATATTTATTTCATTTTAAATATAATTTTTTGTCATTAGGTTTTATGTAATTTATAAGATTTTTAATATTAATTAATCATAAATTGTTTCCAAATATTTCATTTCAATAATATATCAATTTGTAAAATAATAAAAACTAAGTTATAAATGAATTAAACTTTTAAAATAGGAATAAAACTAAAACGAAAACTATAAATCTTATAAATATCTTAAATATATGACAATAACTGTTGTTGACCTTAATTAAGATATTTGTGTGTTTTTAAACTCAAATGTATTGAAAGAGAACAACATGTCATGTATTTTTAGCTAAACTTCATTTCATATAAATTTCAATATTCATATCACACTAACTATTATTAATTATTAGTCACTAACTATTATTAATACTTCAATGCTTTTCATTTTTCAAATTATTTCATTTTAATTCAATTCACAAATAAACAAAACAATTGCTAAACATATGAAAACATTGAAATCAAATCAATATTATAACAAAGGTATCAATTAATTCAAATTCAAATAATAATAATAAGCATTTAGTAGAGCTATAATTGAATTGTGTTTAAAATAGTATTAATATTATTATCATTAGTGAGAAATTCAATTCAAAATTGTATTAATTGTTGTTTCGCAACAATTAAATGAAATGAGAGGACAAGTCGTAAACCATAGCTGTCCTCAAAATATTTTTATTATTGCACAACAATTGAGAAACCATTTAAGTCTTTTGCGGAAGTATTTATTGTTTATATGATTTTCATATTATTAATAATTTTGTATTTGATATTCAATTAAATAAAAAAATTAAATAATAAAAAACTTACCAAAAAATTATGATTTTTGCAAATATTATTGAAATACCAATAATGAAGATATGAATTAAATGACGAATACTTTGGTCTTTAAATTGAAAATAAAGTTGAATTAAATAAAAGGTAATAAAGTTTGATATGAAGAATGAGTTAAAGTTTATAATAAAAGAGGACTAAAGCACAGTTTGGTGTTTGCGTTCACACTCTTCACAACTCATATAATATTAATAATCGGCTTAAAAGCCTATTAGAAGAGAACTGAAGAGAACCGACAAATTGTCCCACTTTTCAAAAGTCATTAGATTTAACTCATATTATAGTAATAGTAATAATAATGATATCTTTTTAATGCAATCACAACTCAATGTTTCACAAATATTAATGTTTTAATTAAACACAATTTGCAACTAATAAAACCACTTAAAAGTGCAAAAAATTATGTTTGGCTCAAAGTTTTTCATTTATTATTAATAGTCTATCAATAATAACTCAATAATAACTTATTTTGTATAATATTAGAGCACAAATCAAACTGAAAATGTGATTCAATGCAGACATATTGTATGGCTGTTTGGCATCCAATGTCACAGAGGGACCCTTTCCTAATTACAATCACTTTTAAACTATTAGGGATTTTTAGTGTATTACCTATTTTTAATATTAATACATCACTGCAATATCTCTCACATCCTAATAGTAATAGACCATAACTTTCTGTAACGTTACAGACCTAACCTAACCTAATCTTAAGATTTAAAACTAAAAATGCATTGTGAAATTCCAATGTCTACACTTTTTTGCCATTATTTTAAAATAATTAAAGAGTGAATCCTAGTTACGGGTATTGTGGATATCCCAACCCTAACTCCATGAGTGATGAATCTTTGGATTCAGTTCATCGAACTGAGCAATTTGCTGTCACACTGACCAGAAGCTGACCACTTTTACCACATTCTGATGTAATACATGTACAACTTTTAACAAATAAAACTGCGGGATTTACATTACTGGTAACTTTTTTGTTTCAATCGAAAGGCATAACCTATAGAATAATTAGCTATTAGTCACTTGTGTCCTATTTTCAACTAAAGGAAATTAATCACCGCAGTTTTATATGTTAAAAGTTGTACTTATTCCATAAAAAATAAGCACGTTCATTTTAAGACGTGAGTTTAAACGACGTGTTAGCAAGAAAATAACCTAAGCTTGGGATTAGTGTTGGGCCGTTTCACCTAACCTGTCGTATTCGCCGCGTTTACTTAACCTCTTTTTATAGTAATTTGACAGCACTTATATTGACCAGAAGTGGTCTGATTGGGTCAAATGACATATCAAATGCTCAGTTCGATGAACTGAATCCAAAGATGTATCACACATGAGGTAGGGGTTGGGGTATCCACAATACCAGTAACTAGGATTCACTCTAATTATGTAATTGAATGAATAAGTACGCTTTTAAAAGTTGCAGCTACCAGAATTTTAGGCAAATAGTTTCGATTTCGGTATCAAATTGAAACTATTTGCTTAAAATTCTGGTAGCTGCAACTGGAATTCCGGAAATTCGTGTTTGTGACCCGTAATCTCTGAAATAAATGAATGTTGTTTATTGTAATAAAAATAACTTTTTATAAAAAAATACACTTGTACAATCATTTTTAATACATTTCTAATCCTATTCCATTCGAGTTTGCATTTCACCACTGCTGACAGTTTTACAAAACTTAAAAAATGCTCATCTCATAAAAGGTCGGTTTGATTGATAAGATTTCTCAGTTAAAAGTTCAAAATCGAAGAAGTTCATAAAGCGTTCATAAAGCCTAAAAACAGTGTTAATGGTTTGGTCAATGAACAATGGTCATATTCGTTTGTTTTCGCTAATGAACTGAGCCTTTGTCAAAATCGTTTGTCAGAGTCTGTGATAAAAAAATGAAACACTATTTCTTTTTTTAAGATTCTGAATGATATGGAAATCAAAGCAAAAGAAACATTTAAAACAATTAAAATGTACTTATACAGTATTCAAAATCGCTGTCATAACTTCATTAGATTAAATTTTATTATACGAATAGAAAAAATACTTAAAAAGTACTTAAGAATACATTGTATTATTTAAGCTATTTTTGCACTTTTTAATTAAAGACTTGACTTTTCACCCATTGCTTCGCAACTATGATAGGTTAAGTCTTCTTTAATGCATTTAACCCTTTGTCCAATATATTCAACCCGTTTTTAACTTTTAAACCTTAAAGAATCTTTAACAATTATTGTAATGATGCCAATCAAGACTAGCCGAGGCCTGGCTCAAGCACTCAGAACTTAGAACCTTGGCTTTTAGGCCTAAGCTTAGGCTTCATATGTAAGTAATTTGATAATTTGAATTAGTTTAGGTTTAATAAATTGTAAAATAAACAATAGTTGGATTCAATATATAGGTATAGGTGTTGATGGCACAATTTAGCTATTATAACTTTTGAATGAAATAATACTTTTGAATCAGTTTTTAATGTGTTTAAGTTATTATTTGATGTAATATTTTTGAAAGAGTTTTATAGAAATCCAATGTATTTGAATTTCTCTTTGACATTTAGAAAACTTAATTATAAAATTTGACTTATTTTGTATCTTCTAATAAATGTTCCAAATTTTTCCTTTAATTAATTTACGAACAATGCATTAGGATTTAATTAAATTCATTAAAGTTCGGGTCAAGCATTTTCATAAGTTAGAGGTTCTATGGATTTGGAGCCTAGGCTCAGTTTAGCTCGGTATGTTTAGGCTCAAGGGTTTCGAGCATATTTACATCCAGTGATGAGAACGCTCGAGCACTTGGCGCTCGGTGGCGAGCGCGATTGTCGAGCGTTTAAATTTTCCCGAGCGTGAGCGCGAGCGCCGAGCGTCAAGTCATAATTTTCTTAGATGAGTATATTATTTAGTTCGGGAGACGACCACTTTATCTAATCTGTTAGGTAAGGTTAGGTTAGATTAGATTAGGTTAAGTTAGGTTAAGTTTAGTTAAGTTAGGTTAGATTAGGTTAAATGGCTGTCGATAAAGTGACCATTTGAACAGTTAATTAAATAGCTTTTGATTGACCAAAATATATAATTAGTAAAGCAAAAGAAATGCCAGTCGATAACGTCGGATGTTTCGAATTCGTGTATTTTTCATGGATGACGCCTATTGTGTGGAAATCTTTTCGCAATGGGATTAAGAGAAGTGATACTTATCGGTGTTCGATATTAGACTCGAGTAGAGTTAATAATGCGAGGTTTGCGCTCTTCAAAGATACTGAAAATCTATATTTATTTATCTTTAAAACTGAGACAAGTTTTTGTTGAATACTATTAAAGAATTTCGAATATATGGGATGAAGAATGTCGTAAAAGAGGTCTACACAACGCTTCGTTACAAAAAGTTATCAATAGTTTTATAAGGACTCGTCTCATATTTTCGTCATTATTTTACTTGATTTGTCTCATTAGTGGTTATTTAAGTTCTGTGAGTTTGAGGCAATTCATTACCAATTATTACTGTATATCCTTTACCAGAATTCCACCAGAATTCTCACCAGAATTCCAGTCAATCTTTTTTCATGCGATCTTTTTTCATATATTTATACTTAACACCAAAACTCTCATCCAAATGCTGTCAAAATAATATTAATAAAATCTTAACCTTTAAGTAATTCATAACATTTATCTATAATAACAATATTTTTTCCTTTTAATCATTGATTGAGTTTTTCAAAATTGAGAAAAGTTTTTCCTATTAATCATTAATAAGTTTTATGAATATTGAAAAATTTGATCACAACAATCATTGATAATATACTTTCGACTATTTCTTTGATTTCATGTCAATTATTAATAAATTGATTTATAGATAAAGAAGACTCTTTTGTTCAACTTTAACAGATTTTCATATATTTTCATAAGTTAAAGAGTTATCATGTATAACACTGTTCTTTTATATTACTGTTAAGTATAACTCACAGTGAAAAGATTGACTAGAATTGTGGTGATAACTGTACAGTAGATATCTTAATAAATAGCAAATTGATTTCAGACCCTATTCTTGAAAAAACTGTTGGATCACATCGAGGACGAGTCGTCTCTTGTAAAAGATGGTCTTATTTGGGTGCTTGCACTGTTTTTATGTGAACTGGGAAGGGCTTCATCTTTCGCAATAATGTATGGAATCAGTATAAGAACTGCCATTCGCACAAGTAGTGCTTTAAGTGCACTTTTGTATAATAAATTGCTAACTTCGAGATCACCAGTCAATAAAACTATTGGAGAAATGGTAAACTTGTTTGCAAACGACACTTCCAAGATCTTTCACATGGTTTATATTCTCCCTCTAACTATTGGTGGTCCGATTGTCACAATAGTGACAATAGTGTACACGTGGTGGCTGTTGGGCCCCTTCGCATTAGTTGGTGTTCTTGTTTTTATTGTGATATTTGCTCTACAGTTTGGTTTCGCAAAAACACAGAGTTTTTACCGGAAAAAAGTTGTTGAGAAGACTGACGAACGCATCTCTTTGATGACTGAATTGTTAACTTATATTAAACTTATCAAACTTTATGCGTGGGAAAGACCTTTTTCTGAGTCTATAATTGGTAAATATGATAACCAAAGAGCGGACAATAGTTTTTTCGTAGGGTTTTTATACTATTAAGCGCGACAAATATTGCACGCGATTTATGTTTTTCAATACGAAAGATA
>JAUJYU010000317.1:0-14532 GCA_033995675.1 Nothrus silvestris
CAAGTCATGCATTTTCTAATGTCTAAAGCTCTTTAACAAAACAAGTCTTAAGCAGTACTGAAAAATAACTGAAAGTATTTATAACTTATTTAATACAATTTAAAAGAAAAGCAGACACTAATTTTTAAATTGTTCAAACAGTTAAGTGTCATTATTATATTATAAAAAACTATACAATTATTGCTATTATTATAATTATTAACTTATAAATATGATTATTTTCCGCCCATTTTTAAAAAAGCAGAAATAGCGCTTTTAAGCATTTTAAAAAAATTAACATATATTATCATTTTAAGTAATTTTTAGCTCTTTTATTGTGAGACTTATTTTCGGAGAAAGAGAGACAAATAGCCCGAAGCATCGACAATATTGGCATTTCTAGCATTTAAACTATGGCTGTTGTGTCCAATTAATGGGTCACTACTATTGATCTGTACTGCGCTATAATGATAGAAACATACAATGATTAAGAGGATTGCAGTGTTTTTTGGGTGTAATCTTAGCCAAACTACTATTCCTTCAGTGATTCACGAGATTCGGTAAACAAGAAAAAAGCCATTATCCCAAACGAGAGAAAAGAGATACAAATATATTCCATTTATTAACTTATAAGGCAATAGAAGGGAACTCTCAGTATCCTAAAGGGCTATTTTACGCTTGTTTTTCCAGAAAAAGGCTTACTTCGCACATAAGAAGAATATTAGTGGTGCACAAATTGGACGCATAGTTATTATTATAACGTATGTGTACATTACTGTAGTCCTCATTGTTCACGACTTAGACGGAAAACACATGAGAAATGAGAAGAACTCAATAAACCAACACGTATTGCCTCGAAGCTAATGAGAAATGCGGGTCAAATTAGCGGTCACTACACTTATTCTACTTATTCTTTTCACTCAAATACTAATATAATAAATACTGTGCTTTTGTTGTTAGGATAAGATATGAACGCATAAGGAATGCAATAATAGTATAAAAGGCATCGATGATAATGTCCAATCATTTCTAACATTTGGACTTTTAGGGAGAAGTTTACCAATAGATAGAAATAAAGATTCTTCTCAATCCATTGATAAGAAATATTTTCCCACAATAAATAAGGCACTAAATAAATATCCATTAATAAAAAAAATACACGAGTTGTTTATAATTTAAAATGTTTTCCGCTTATTCTCTAATAATAATTGAATAGTTAATGCATTAAGAATTGACCTGAAAAATGATGAGAAATATGGTTCGCATATGCAATGCATTAAAAATTGATAAGAAATAAAAAACAAACATTTGTATTATAATTGAGGTTTGTATGACTGGAAATAGTCAGTCAGTTGTTATATCAATAATAGTCTAACCATAAATGAATAGCGAAAACATCATCTAAAATAAATGGCTAATTCTGCGATCACTTTGGGTAATAACTTAAGAGACAAATAAAGCTTTTTTTGTGTCTATCATTGAAATGAGTATTTTTGTGATCATTCATGCGATTTATGTCATAGAATAGTAGCAAAAAGTTCTTAATATAACGTTAGAGTAATCAAGAAATCCAACCTTTTTTTATTGATTAGAAGGCAATATAATCTTACTCTTCACTAAACTTACATATATAGCGATCTCTTCGTATTTTTTGCCCATAATTACAGCGTCAAAATTGCACAAACTCTCAAAAAATTGCGCTCTAAGGTCTACAATAGTATATAATGTTATATAACTTTTCCAATACATATCTCAAAGCAAAGTGAGTAAAATATTGATTATAAAGTGCTGTACGAAAGCACAGTTACGGAATCGCACTGTATTTGTAATGTAAGTGAAGGCATACGCCATATATCGCTCACATCGCAGAACAACAAATGCTGAAGAGCGCACACAAACTGAGTTAGAAAAAAATATCACAGAATGTATCTCTTATTTGAAGGCGTTTCAGCTCAGTTTTGTTACTCTCTTTTCTCATCAGAAAAATAGTGGAGAAAAAAGACGCTAATGAGACCCATAGGAGTCCTACAGAAATGGTGACACTCTTTTCTTTGAAAACATGAGATCACTTTTACTCATTTAATGCTTTTATTTCGGATAAGTTAAACATTTGATGACATAAAGACATCAAAACTAATCGCTTTAATAAATTTTTTGTTTCATTGCATTCTTTCTTTTGATGTTTAAGTTTTTGCAATTTCGATATCACATACAATACCAGTGATGAAGATATCAATTGATGGAAACTTTTCGCAGAAATACAAGTTTACGACTAAAGTAGTGGTCGACACATAACAATTGGAATTAAGGTATAAGCTATACTTCAATATAAGTTGAGTTATACTGAAATGTATAACATAGTTGACTACGTGCGTGATCTGAAATTTCATTTTTGTGGGTCTGTTAGTGCGCGCACACAATACGATGAATTCATATGAAATGACAACATTTCCTCAATTATTGATCTAATATAATACAGTTTAATGTTAGAGATTGTCCACACATTCAACATATACAGTAAAATACAATTCTTTGGTAGAGTTAGAAAAAGGCTGTTAAGCTCTGAGTGTAGAATTAAATTTGTGGCTCATATGCCGCACCCATAAGCGAGATTGGCTGCCTATTTAGCCGCTCAGTTATTATCACGGATTTAATTTCTTAATGTTTACACTTTAGATGTCATTAGAAAGGATGAGCATAAATCAGGCCTTATATAAAACTAATAACAATTAATGCTCTCACAGAACGTGACATATTTTCTAGAAAATTACATTCTTCACAGATTACAGTTAAAAGAATTGGACTAAACTGAGGCTACAGTCGCGAAAACGCAATACAGTCGAATCTCAATATAGCGAACACGCAGGGGACGAACATTTTTGTGAGTTATATCCAAATGTGAGTTATAAAAAGCAGTATTTAGACTATAAGTCTATTTTAGGGGATTTTTATTATGTCAGTTATAACGAGAAGTTCGCTATATCGGTGATCGTTATATCGAGAGTCTACTGTATAGAAGATTAAATGTAGCCTAGCATTAACTTTTACGCTATATATCCGCAATTTTACTATCGCCAGACTCGGTCATTATTATCATTTCAATTCATGCTCTTTTTTGAGATGAAGAGCGCTATTGTAATACTTATATAAAAGAAATGGGAGTTCTCCTAAACCCTAAATAGCTTTGAAAGAGTCCTTCGTTTTTTTTACGAATCAAGTCTCAAATGCTATGAATTTTATCGTTGGAATAACTTTGCGAATCATTTCATAACAGTAGGCATAATATTATACAAGTATAAGCTTTATTTGTGAGTTATTATTAACCACAGCTTTATTATTACGGTATATAATATATAATACGTCAGGTTCGGTAACTTTCAAGTAAAATATGCGATGCATTAGCAATAATTGTTGTAATGTATGAATACCTAATTTTGTCGATAATGACTTTAACTCTAGCTATAAAACTAATGTATTTTAACATTTATATGGCTATCAGTTAGAGATAGTGACTGTTGAAGTTGTGGTTTTAGTGAAAATACATGCCATACATGCCTACGCCTTGTGTATTAACAAAACATTCCATCGTGTGTTTCCCTGATCTCCGACTTTGGTGGTCAATGAGAGACCCGAATGCTCTTTCACTAAAAGCATTTGAAAGTTTTTCAGTCTTAAAACTTTTACAGCACACAAATCGTAAATAGGAGTCAACTCAAGTCTGGTCTCTCTCTCCTATCCCTAAACATTTTTTGCTCTCAAATTGCATGTCGTTCTGTCTTAAAAGCGGATCTTTTCAGTGAATCACATGAGAGGGTACTTTCAAATTTGGTTCTTTACAATATTTATGGCTTAGGGAGAGATAAAAACAAATGTAAGGATATTTAATTTACAATAGTTGCCAATGTCTGTCATTTCTGTCATCACAAATCTACAACTCAAACGACAAAAGCTAGGATTCCATGAAATCAGTTATTGTTTATTTGCATATCAAATAAAACGTGACGTTGTCTTAAATGTGAGCTAAAAATGAGTAAAAATAAGTAAAAGGGGAACAAAAGAGCAACTGGTCTGAAGAGGAATACAAAATGATTAGAATTTTTGTGAACCGAGTGGTGAAGAGGCGGAGATGCAATTGGAAAGGAATATATTTTGCAAAAAATAATTTAGTTTTTCTTTTTTCATAACTTGAAACTACAAAACGGGGTCTTTATGCGAATCGAGTATTGCGAGTCCGGTATTGCGAGTGCAACTCATCTTTCAAAAGAGCGTATAATAAGTTGTCCTTAAATTAAGTTTAGAAAAGGCGAGAGAAAAAGGGGAGTCAAATATTTGTGGCTCAAACACGGCTATAAAGCCATGACCAGATTCACGAAATATGCATTGGTTACGGGCTTTAATGAATAGACAGTAATATATTTTGAGTGCCGAACCCAATGCATGAACGGCTATCCCATCCTTATATCCCTTATATGCCATCCCTTCAAGACCTGGACATGAGAACCAGTCTGTGTTTATGGCATAGATTCCATTAATTGAATATATTTTATTTATATAATTTTTGTTCTGCAACTTAGTTTCCGACTTAGTCTGCATATCACGTCTACACGTTATCGTTAGTTCGCATTTGAATATAAGCGCATCAAAAAGAGCTTAATATTAAGATTCTTAAAATGAGCAAAAAATGTTGGTCTCATACACGCCTACACTATGCCAGCAATTGCTAAGAATGTCCGGCCCTCGAGCTAACAAACTTCTAACTCATGTCACACAACATTACACGAGTAAACATATATACATATATAGTATTTGTGAGTGAGAAATGAGATAATATTAACATTACGTAAGTTATCGAATGAGTAAATAATTGATGTAGAGTCAAATATGCAGGTGATGTACGTGTGATATACCTGTGATATACATACTGAAGCCTATTAGCCACAATCCCTTATAATAAAGTTAAGCTAACAATCACTCTGACCGTGATCTCAATTGCGGAGAAAAGTTAATTTAAGTCGCTTTATATAAATACCATTTTGGCAATTACTCGCTATTCTCAGTATAACCCATAGTATAGTGAAAAGCGTGGGAAAATCCGCAAAAAGATGCTTCACTTTCTTATAAGATTCCTAACACTGACCATACCATACATTAATTTCTTTTTCATCATTGGAAATAAGAAACTTTAGTCTATTAGGAGATTGCATTCTCGCCCCTTCGCCTCAGGCCTGTTGTGCGTATAGTGTGTTCTGCTATTTAAATGTTGTAATAAAACATGTAGTGGTGGGTGGAGGCAGTTGTGGGGGTACTGATCACTACAAAACATTAGCCCTAACTTACACTTTTAGGTTAAACTTATTATAATAAAAAGTTAAGCTAAAATATCACTGCATGGAAACAAATTACATCATCTAAGAGTCTATAATACTAAGAACCTGTAATACTAAGAACCTCTAATACTAAGAATACATTTTTTAGGTCTGTTAAACTTTTTTTAAATTTTTATTTTAAATAAAGTAAAGCCCATTCGCCGTCGGCTCAAACGTGACTCTCTATAGTGATAACGTCCATAACTAATTGCAATTGCATTATAAGCACAATAACAAAATTCTTAATGACTTTCATTGGATGTGTATATGAGTTATGCTTAAGTCTCTCGTAACAAAAGAATATAGTGTTGGTCTGGGAATCACTACATCTAAGGATGAATTCCTCGTTTTTTTAATGTCATACAAAATAATTGTTTGATGCGATCCAATAGCGAAAGCATAGGAACACACAATGCATACTATTATCGACTTTACTATTGAAGTGAAAGCTCTTGTCCTTTCTATTATAAGTTTCAATTTCATGCGCTTTAATGAGAAAAAATATATAAAATCATTTTTTCTTTTATTCTTTCCTTTTCTTATTCATCGCTAATAATATTGAGTGAATTGCGGTCTAAAACACAATCAACACAATCAACACTCAAATAAATAACGAGACATTACGTGATATTTAAGAGAAAAAGAAATGTTGACTCCACTCGCATGCGATCCAATACTACACACAAAAAGTTATACTCAGTTATACTCAGTTATACTCAACGTCTAATCAAATGGTTTTCACTCATCAATAAACTAATAGAGAATTTAAGAGTTTTGTGTAACTTAGCTTTCCTTAACATTACTTTTACATATCATAAAACTTAATCAATTTTTTTATGTATCTTATAGTCACTTATTTTTTGTTTAACTTTATTTTTACTCTTAATCTAAACTCAAAAATATATTTCATGTCAAATAATTTGATACTTGTTTTGCTTCAAAATGAAATGAATGAAAACTCCCTCCCCTCTCTCCCCCCTCCCCCTCTCGACATATATGAGCTAAACTGTAATACATTTACATTTGTTTTTAAAAGTTTTAAAGAAGAAAAAAATCACATAAATTACATTTCGTTTGAAATGAGTTATATTGAGATACGATATTTGACATAAACTTATAAATTAATATAAATTTGAATTTTAAAAAAGTTAAGCAATCATTGAAATGATTGAATGCTTACCTTTTTATTGATGAAAAGCAATACTTGTTGTCGACGACAATGAACAACAAATATATATAACTTCTTAAGTTTTATTCAAATAAAACCATTAAATAAATTGATCGAAAAAAGATATTAAAATCCATTTAATTTTTTAATAATAATCCCAATAATAAAAGAGATAAATAGTGGCCTCAATAGTATGGAAACAATGTATAATTCACTTATAATTCACTTTTTGCTGATGTTTTGCATATAAAAAGTTAATAAAAGATAATAAAACCAAAACTTAATCAACAAAATGATGAATTGAGTGACACTTTATTTATTTTTTATTTGACTTAAATTTGTTTTAAAAATAAGACAAAACAGAATTCAATTTAATGAATATATTATTCGTTGATTGAAAGCAACTAAATATAAATTGAAGAAAACTTGTAAAGCGTTGTTCTCTCACAAAGTCTTCACTCGAAGTGAAGTTCAAACAACTGATACGAGTTGTAACAGTTCTAACAGTCAGTCGACTCAAAGCTGCATAAGAGCTGCCCATAACTGCATTCCTCAATGGCTTAACTTTCATGGCATCGCATTTGTCGCGACATCTATTACAAGATTTGTGCGAAACAATTCTTATTTACCACTGAATTACAAATGCAATGAATGTATGGCAAAAAGTAGTGTTAGACTTGTTATGGATTAGTTGTGTTAGACTTGTTATGGTATAAGTTGTGAGAGAAAGATAGAGATTGGGAGAGATTGAGAATTATATATAAGTTATTGTTGGGGAGAGAGAGAGAGAGAGAGAGAGAGAGAGAGAGAGAGAGAGAGAGAGAGAGAGAGAGTGAAGGCAAGAGAGAGATAACCTATAAATATCTGAGAGTACAATAAGCAGAGCTACAAAATGATGGGCACAGGAGGACAGACAACGTGTTCCAACGAAGGTTAATCCTGAGATTGAACCGTGAAAGGGTCAGTCCAGATGTGAACAGCAGGGGATTGTGGAAACATAGATTGGCATTACTTGTGTAAAACGTGGGCTTCAATTGAGCAAAATTAATGCTAGGATGAGTTGGCTTTAGCTTTCAATTCTCACTATTATACTTCACTATTAGATTTTTGGACTGACATTAACTTTACCGAAAAGTTTTACTGCCCTTATGTTTAAAGTAAAAGTTAGTAAAAGCCAAATGTTTAAAGATGACACTAATACATATTACATACAATGAATGACATGCACATTAACATTCATTTTGCGAATCTATTGCATTCATTGCAAATATTGCTATAATAAACTTAATTACTTTATGACTTCTTTTTCATGCGAAAGCATTGATAAAATGAATGGGTTTGTAATATATCTCAACTGACGTTATAGTTAAACTCTTTATTTGTTGCTTTTAACTTAACCTTTATATCTCACTTTCTATCTTAAAATATTTGGGCGACGCATATCTTTCAAACTATCTCTTCTCTCAAATTGAAAACATTCTCCAAAAAACGGATAATAATTTTATAATTCATGTTTTGACTGAAGGCTAAATCAAGTAAAACTTTCGACTGTAATATACTGTAAATCCATCGTTTCAAATGTTTAGCACATTCAATAATGTGATATTTATGTATTAATAGGATAACTTACTATGCATTGTACATCAATTTCACTTCTATAATATTATTTCTTTGGGAGTTTGTTTCAAAAGACTGTCATTTGTAATTCAATCAATAGTATAATACATGCATTCAAATCCTTGTGATGTTCTCTACATTTTTATTATGGAAGCGAATCCTCTACAATAGTGTGACATTCATTGCAGAAGAAGAAGAAAAAGAGACTCTTCTCTCAGATAAAGAAAAAATGGGAATAAAAAATGAATTTCTTTGCATTCTTGTTTGTATTAAAGCATACGTAATATCATACGAACCAACTTTGAATATATTGTATGACTTATATAAAAAGTAAGCTATCGTGAGCTGGAATTGAACAGAACTCAGTTGTCACTGACTTGCGGTAGAGTGAGTTTCAATTATTAGATTTGAGGTACGAGAAATGGAGAAACTAAAGCAAGATTATGTAGCTCAAATCTATTTGCTTTTCCTGTTCTTTCAGATCTAACATATTATTAAAATTTCTAAGAATATTCAGTACATACAGGTATACCTGTATATACATTTATGTCTATAAATACACAACACAAAAAGAAAACATCCCCTATCCTGAAGAACACGAATAACTTATAATTGACAATCTGTTAGAGTTAGATTCAAATATACAAATTTGCATCAAAGACAATCATTATTTATACTCTTCACTATATTTTTGTTGAGCAAACAAATGATAGCGTCTTGACGTCAATGCATTTTTGTTGAGAAAAATCATTTTGTTTATACATTCTTAACAAATATGACTGAAATATGGAAACAAACAAAAGTTATATTTATAGAAACAAATTTTTATATCCATATGAAAAACTGTTAAAATATGGTTAAAGTTATTAGAATTTCACAAAAGTCAGCGCAAATAGCTTTTGAATAACATTAAAATTTATTTACGGCAACAAATATTTTACATCTTAAACATATATTGTTTAAAAATTATAATTCATAATGAAATTTAAAAATTTTTAAATTCTTATAAATAATTCAAAAACTAGCTCTTATTGTGTAAGCTTTATATACACAAAAGCAGCCAATTTTCATACAACAAACGGAAAATAAATTCTCAAATTGTAATTACATGCAAATCATTGGTAATATTGCATATCATTCATAAGAGATATAAAAGTCAAAACATATATTAGAGTGATTCTAGTTTTTTCATTCCAATGAATAGTTTTTATACTTAAAAATAAACGACTTATAATAAGTATGTATATCTACATAAAAATATGGTTAAGCAATTCATGCAATATTTTTATTTATTTTATTCTAAAGTAAAAAACAGTTTTCAAAGCATATATTTATTGAATCTTCAGTTAAAAACTTCATGACATAATTCGATTTTTGCTTTAGGGTATTGTTTAATCCTTTAGGAAAGAGAACTCATAGCCATTACTCCTGTGAACCCAATTTTCGATAATTTACAAAAAACATTTTTTCTGAATAACTTCAGGCCAGATGGTGGCCAACAAAAAAAAGTAGTTTTGCAATCTTATATAAGTTCTATTTAATCTATATATTGAGTTCGGATGATTACTTTCTAACTCGATAGGTATGCATGCATTGAGAATTATCTATTGTTCATTGTATAGAAGCAATCCAGCATTCCTTTTGATTTTGTTTCTTAACCAAATTACTAGCGCTATATTTACACCAAAAACAAGCATAAAAACTATTATAAGTGATGCACTCAGACTAGACTCAATGCTAGTGTTTATCAAAATAATAGACGAGAAACAATTTGAAAAATAGGCTTTATTTTATATTAAAATGTTTCTTTAAAGCAAGTGATGTAATTACTTTCATGCGAATGATATATGCGACAGCACTACAAAATTCCGTTCTTCAACATTTCATCCTTTATTATTTCTTAGACCTATTGTCAGAGATGAAAAGCTGCGAAACAATTTTTTGCCTTTAAAGCATTAAAAACAACTGGCGTTGTAGTCTCGCGTATTATTCACTTGTTTTGAGCTCCTGTGAAGCTGGAGTTTAATGGGAATTAAAAGTTTGCATAAGTTACCTGTTTTGCCATCCATTACTCTCCCATTAATATTATTACATTAAATAACTCATATCAAGTTGGCTTAAGTGCCATACGTGGCACTAAATGTGAAGTTTGTGCTTTTTCAGAAAGTACAGTATATCTTATATATTGTAAATTCAAGGTTCACCATTTTTTTGCATTTAAACAGAATTAGCAATTTTGAGTCACTTTTAAAGGTGTGCCCAATATTTTTTCTTTCTGTTATACAAAAAAAGCTTAAGAAATATTAATTCATTTCTAAATCTGATTTATTAATTGAATTAAAAGTTTTTATTTTATCAAATATTTGAAGTAAAGAACATACATTGGCAAAGCTATGTTCTTATGAAGCGTATGATGAGTGAGATGAAGGGATGCCACACCTGCTCGCAGAATGAGTGTTAGTGGCATTTTAGACAAGTCTGCTGATGATTATGACTGCTTATACGCATTTAGGACCAAATCAGCTAAAATAACAAGTGTTGGGTTAGTGGAAAAGTTGAATTAATAAAAGATAGTGTAAAATACAATAACCAAAAGCCAGAAATAGAAATAGAAGTTAGAAGTTTTGTATAGACTCGATTAGGCGTTGCTCATTCTTCAAACTCAACCGAAGTTGAAAGGTGTGTGCATTATATTTGTGTTAAGTGTTGTTGCGGACAAATAACTTCTCGGGGCATTTTAGCTTTTAGTGGAAATTTAATACTCAATCGCATTTATGGCTAACTTTACTGTTTCATTACAACACTATATATATGGTTCATAAATATAAAGTTGTGTTTCCTTCATTTCATTGACCCATATGTAAGAATAGAAGGATAGGTCACTTCATCGATGTAATGGCTCCACAACGCAGTAAAATCAAATTGTGCTCAGAATGAGGAGTACTCTAATGTCCATATGTTAATAAAACCAACGCCCAAATATCAAATATAAAGAGTATTTCTCATTAATCAAGTGATAAGCTTATATTTCACTTTAATAAAGCAAATCACGCAGGAATTAAAGCTATAAAGAATCATTAGTTTTTCAGTGCTTCTAAATTATACTGTATTTATTTTAGTGTCAGAATCACATAGGGCTGTACGGCCTCACAGAAGAACTAAATTTGTTTAACAGACACACACTTATATAAAAAATAAAAAATTAAATTTATACTATGCAATCATATAAAATACATTCATTCAAAACCTGCTCTCGCGAAACCATAATAACTAAAAACCGCTTCGGCATAATTAGAGAAATGCAATAATAGTAATTATATGCACGCTATGTTTGTACAATATTGTAGTCATGCGTTAACCCTATCACTAAATCGGCACAATAAATAAATTTTTTAATTATTATTTCTATTTTAGTAATGCATATACATATACATATGCATATGCATATACTGTACTATTCGCCTTAAAATAATGGAGCATTGTAAGTTCTTCTTACCTGCAAATTAAGATACTCTACTGTTTTATCTATACTAAAAATATTATTTAGTTATAATATAATATTATTATAGTATTTTGTACTTTCAAATTTTCAACTTTAAAGCTTTTTAATGAGATAAAGAGTTATCATATATTTGTTTGAAGATTATAATAAGTCTATAGTGAAGTTAAAAATGCGACATTATTTAAGGCCAATAGTACATCTCAAGCATATATTAATATACCAAAACCTTTTTCTCACTCACATCTATTCATCTATTTTCAAGTTAAGTAAGTTTACAGTTAAAGAGAATACGGGTCTTAAGCTTCAACTTAAATGTCCTACGAATGTAAGCAAAGCTAAGCTTTTAATTAAAACGCGTCTTTGAAACTTAATTGCATTAGTTTTGTTATTTAAACGATTTGAATGACGCTTTTAAAGATTACAAACTGATCTCAAGCAATGCTTTACTATTAAAGTAAAGTAAAGTTTGTGAAGAATACCAGTACTGTATACTTATTGTATTAACAAAATATTTAGAACTGTTTTGAAGAAAAGGCATGTTTACCATTTGTGATGTTTCATCAAAAGCACAATACCAGAGTTCAAGAAAAACAGATTCAATTTCTCATTTCTTTTTCTCTCCGCTGGCTTTTAAGCTGAATAAAGGAAGTTAACTGAAGACGAGCAATAATGCCATACCATTTCATAGAATTTCTTCTTCATTCTCTCAGGCTTTCTCTCCTTCTCTCTCTATCTCTCTTTCCTTTTCTCTCTTTCTTAATACTTAAAGAATGAGAAGAGTCTAAACTGTTAAGTAGAGAGTAAGGCAGTAGAGAGTCTTTTGTAGTCTACCGAACAACAAGGTTTTCACTGCACCCGTCCATCGGCAGGACCTGAACATTAGTCAGAAAAGATGAGCCAGAAAAATAAAAACGCAACTGTATTCTTATCTTCGTCAATGAAATTCTTGAATGAGGATATGGGTGGCTAACTCAGAGCTATGGGTGGTAGAGAACACCATTGAACAGCAGGACCTTCCAAAACAAGCCTGAGAACTATGAATACAGTTCTAATAAATGTCCATAAAAAAGTCCAAATATAGCGTAATTGCAGACAATGCATGCGCTCTCATATGAGGAGATGATACAGCACACTTATTATCTCATAACATCCATTCTTCCAGGTGTCTTTCGATAAATCACGAATACATTTATTAGAGCCCTCTGTCCATGCCTTGCTTTATATGTCACGCTTTATTATTATCGAAAAAATAAGAGAATAAGCATCTGCTATGAACAGAGTATGTTCAATATTATTGCTTTACTATACATTTTTTGGCCGAAAGTCATATTTTTTATTTATGCTCCTCAAACATTTTTGTGAGCTTTAGGATATAAAATTCTAAATAGTATTTTAAGCTAATAGTTATTCTACTTTTGCAGTGGATTCTCATTTAATGCTTAATATAAAGAAAGCTTATTTAATACAAAATTACTCAGAATTTAGTAATAAATTCGCTGAATTATTACAGAAAAATCTAAATAAAAAAGTTTTTTCCGATGATTTATTGGAAATACTGAATATTGAGTACACAAAATCGTTGATTAAAGTCCAACAGTGCAGAAATAAGACTAAAAATAAAACATTTAAATGTAGGCCTGAGGCCATTTGGTGCATATCATGAATTATCCGAAATGAACGCATCAACG
Organism: Nothrus silvestris; assembly: GCA_033995675.1. Taxonomy (NCBI): domain Eukaryota; kingdom Metazoa; phylum Arthropoda; class Arachnida; order Sarcoptiformes; family Nothridae; genus Nothrus; species Nothrus silvestris. The sequence goes on from JAUJYU010000317.1 coordinate 13,321, forward strand.
ATACGGCGCAACAAAATGTATTGTCCACGTATTTGGGGCCCATATTAAAGAAATGCCAATAAACACGAGTTCACGATAGCTTATATTGGTTTATATGGTTATTTAAGCTTATTTTGCTTTACGCGTTGGCCCCCTTAGGAGGTTAGAGAACAAATTTATTCTAAGAGCAGATGCAAGTTATATGAATCGACGGACTGAAAAAAAGTACTGAATGGTCGACTTGAACAGCGATTCAAGAGTATGATAACGAGCGTGAAACCAAATCGCTTGCAAGTAAGATGAGATTAGAGTAAGAACCGAAGGACTTTCTTTCTTTTTCCTATCAAACTGAATAAACTAAAACTCTTAGAATACTTACTAATATTAGACTTGTTTATTATTATTATCAAAACTCAACCCAATATCTCGTGCATTATATCCGGCCCTTTCACAATGCGAACCAAAATCTTTACTTGATTTCCATTCATATTCACAATATGTTTAATCAACGAAGCTCTCATTGAGTGAGAGAAACATTCCATATGTCATTATCATAGTCTTCTCCGGAAAGAAGTCAGATTTGGTACACAAGTTGACTCTCTTTCTTTAATAAAATATATTGATTGACAAGAAAGACATATTAACAAATTTTCATATTTACACAAATAAGTGTAACGTCAATAGACGTTTGTTATCTTTGCAAATAAAGGAGTTTTCTATAACAAAAATCAATTCCGAATGCATTGAATTGAAAAAAATATTTGCTTAAAACCTCTGATAAAAAATAATTCTTAAAAATTGACCCTAAAATTTTATAACTCAATCATTAGTAAGTTATCTAAAGAAAAATATTTCAGATTTGATGAATTTAGATAACATATTTAGCGGAATAAAATTGAGATACCGGTACTTTAAAATATTAATATAAACTGGAATCGATATCAGTCAATAATAATGATTCCACTATTTTTTGAGCATTTTTAAAACTTTTGAAAACTTTTGAAAACTTTTTTTAACTTTATTTTTAATGAATACTAAAAAGAAGTTGCCATTAAAGTTGTGAAAATTACCCATAAAAATATTTATAGAAATAATATTTATTGATGAAATTACGTAATGCTCTGCTGAAAATATTTTATTTCTAAATATTTACTGCAAAAGATTTTATTATATGGTCTAAAAAAGCAAAGAGTAAGAAACTAATAAATATTTTAAGTGTGACTTTTTAGAAGG
>JAUJYU010000318.1:0-14498 GCA_033995675.1 Nothrus silvestris
GGGGTTTAGATGTGTTTTGTGTCCGCAACCTGAAGGGTGATCATGGTTGGGCACCTAAAATAATGGGTTTTTTAAATGATGGGGGGGTTCTAACCCCCAAAACCACCCCTTGGATACGCCCCTGGTGCAGATCTTTACGTCTATTTGTCTCTTATAATCAAAACTGACTCAAAAAGTGATACATAAAAACCTATTAAATAATCGATTAATATTAAGTCCTAAAAATCAATGATAATAACAATTGAATGATTCAAAATAGGTATTAATACATGTATTCTTATATTAGTATATCATAAAAAATCAACAAATGGCAAACTTTTCAAATCTGTATTCTTTGAGACTTATGTTTCTTTGCATTTACGGTACAATCAGTGGTCGGATTTGAGAGAATCACTCAAAATGTTTGTTCACAATTTGGACGCAAATTATTGACGCCATTAAGACATGAATCCAATGCATCCGATGGCAAACCTACCTATACCTACATTATAGAGTTGTGGGACGATTCCATTGGTCGCTTGTCTTCTATTTCTCCCAATAATTGATGTCTTTTCCTAGGGGTCATTCACATAGTGCGCAAAATTTAACCATTTTTAGACCCCTCCCCTCCCCGCTGCAAGCAACTGCATGCATTTCACTAATACTTAAAAGTGCGCCCTTTTTGTCAACCCACCTAGTAAAGAATATTTTTTAAATTTTATTTAAAGCAGATTTTATTGATAATTCTACCAAGTTTAAAAATGATTGGCAGTAAGCTATACAAATAAGTCGTGTTAATGCTACAAATCATTATTTTATATTATTAATTTCATGCCTTTCTTAATTGGCACTGTCGATGGCTGTGGCGAACCTTTATTTACCTTTCAGTGACTATTTATTGCTAAAGCAAAACTAAAATACTGGTGCCAATCGGGCCGAAAATCTTTGGCCCGATCCGCCCGAAATTTTTTCCACGTTAGTCCGCCTAACCTGAGCCGACGCTAAAAGCCATTTAGAAGGCGGTGTGAAAAATCCGAACACGACATTTTTGGCTATCAACCCGACCCTTCCGACCTGGCCCAATTGGCACCTATATACGAAGTACTGATTATAAATGCAAATTCTTTTCGATACCAATTATCATAGATGGACAATAATAGAAATAGTGCTCTAAAAACACGTATTTTTTTTGCTCAAAATTGCGTGCGCACTTCAAGCGTAAACACCCCCAAATTTTGTGTATGCATTTGCACGCTTTTGTGATACTTCCTCCCCCTCCTCACTGCGTGTGCCCTATGTGAATGGCCTCTTATTAAAAAATATATCTAAATATTTTCACAATTAAAAGTTTTGTTATTTAGCTGAAGTTTAGCAATTTGACACAAAGTGTCTAAAAGTTCTCATGTTTAATCTTATTCAATAGTTTGATAATGTAGGCTAATGGTAAACATTATTATTGAGTACTAAAGGTACAAATATTGTATGCAACAATATATTTAGACTTTTTTGATTAAAGTAGCCCTATAGCTATTAACCCCAGCTATAATGACATTTATAAAATTTGTAATCTAGTAAAAATAAATATATTTAAGTATAATTGATCACAATGCTAAAATTAAAAATTTCAATAAAATACTTTTTTAGATGAAATTTGTGGTTTCGTTAAAATTTAAGTAAAATTGGACAATTTGGTGATCAATTTGGTAATTTGTTCTCTACATCAATCTAATACCCCTTAATATTTATCAGAAATCAATGGGAATCCGCTCAGCTCTAAATATCCTTTAAATCTATGGATGGATTCTTTGAAAATTCTATGGTAAGAACTGATGAGAAGAAATTATTCCGCAAAAGTATTTAAATTTGACAATAATTGCAAATTTTATACAATTAAAACTCAATTATCATTTGATGATATGAAAAGTCCATCCAAAAGTTTCATCCATCCATAAATGAGTTAAAAATTATATTTTTCTTATGAATTCATTAGAATAATATTGTATTTAATTATAAACAACTCTAAAATATTGAAGGTTTTATTGATTTTTTAGAATAAATAAAACCCTTTTTTCAAGAAATTGTGAAAATATATTGTCTATTAAATTGTGGATGAGATTGAATTTTGAGAAGTTTTAATGTTAGCCCTTATCAGATTCTGGCCAAACCAAGCTTGTAATTTTTGGTCGCCCACGAGTTGATAGATATCTAATACTATTTATTTAAATAAAATGATTGATAAAATAATAATAATCTTAAAACTGCTTAAATTTATTCAAATTAATAGAAAATTATGAGAAGAGGTCACGTTTTACCAAAATTACAAAATTACCTGATTTTTAAAATTATCAATTGAATTGATTTTTGAAAGCTTTAATGCTTTACTTCATTGCTAATAAAGATCTCAAGCTTTATGAAATACTGAATGCTTTATTAGCTCAAATGAAATGTTATATACCTATACATAATGCAAGTTTCAATACAATTGATTTATTCAATTTAAAAATACAATAAATTTGATAAAATTCTATAATTTTATAAAGAAAAATAATAAATTATTAAAGCTATTTAGAAACTCTATTATAATCTATTAGATTGTAATAAAGTTTCTATTTATTAGAAAATTGAGTTAATATTTCGTGACTTGAGGTTTAACTCGACAGTAATTTGCATGAGTTAACTAAACCACTAATAATTTCGCAATTGACAGGCGATATGTTTGAATGAAATGTTTGTTAATGTTTTATTATTGAAATTATAACATGAAAAACCAATTATTATACGCTTGTATTCCCTCGAAAGCTCTGAAAGCCATCTAATATCTTCACACAAGCAGATCATCTTTTCTCCAGTCAATGCACAACTTGTTTGAGCCTTAGCAACAAAAAAATTAAAAATTGTCTGAAGAGAACAAATTAAAATGCACCCCTCATCCATTCATATAAGATTGTGCTGCATGGGATGCATGATTCCTATAATTTCTAATACTCCCCGACCGCTGGTGAACGACCTTTGAGTTAAAAGCTCAGAGGTGTTGTTTCACTCTTACATTATGTTTATTAGGAAAAAATGACATAACTTATGTTCAAATGATGTATATATGAAAAGGTATATATACTGCATATACACCTGCATAGGCTGTAAATTTATATCGAAAAGCAAAACACACCTAAAAATACTGTAAATCACTATTGAATTGCAAGAATAAGTCTAACATCGCCCGAAACCTGGAGTTTTATAATATAATATATGAATAGGTTTTACTCAAGAGGTTTTACTTGAAATCTTGAAAGCAGTTACTTTTGGACAACTATTGAGAAGAGCATAGAATGTTTGGTTAGGAAACAACTGCTGAGTTTGAGAATAATCTTAAATTGAGATTAGAAAAAGTTCAATCAAATGAGGAATATTAATGAGCGAATCGGTTGATCTCTGAAAAAATATGAGGGACTAGTTTGGGATTTCACTTGCATTGGAAGAGGGGGTTCACTTGCCTTCTCATATCTGATGAGTGCATCTTTTGTAGAGTTGAATGACCTGTAAGTTGCATGCAAAGGGCGGGTGTGACGTCCCGGCCCAAGACATGAAGGCATAACAACCAGAAATGTTTAAATATAATATTATTAATACGATCTTTGACCTTGGCTTTTATCTTTGGCTTTGGAACAGCTTAAGGAATGGAGCGTTCGCTGAAGAGCTTAATGTTTAGAGAAATGAAACACGAAAGTTGAAAGAAAGAGTGGAGCACGACATTGATCGTTATGTTAGCATAGCGTGGAGGCAATGCTAGAGCGCTGCCATAACCAGTTCTGAAAACAGAAGAAGGTCGAGCTTTCTGATCATTATTTCGAGACAAGCAAAGCAAGTCTTAGCAACTTAGGAAAAGGTAGAAAACTTTGTCTGACATCACCACTTCTCCCATAGTATTACTCCAAACAACTGAATCGAGTGGAGCCATTCAGGTGGGAGCCTTTGCGGCGAGTGAACCTGTCTATTACTATCTAAACTCAACACTAATATTATACTATTTCACAAAAAGTTCAACTGAATAAATTGTGTTCATAATTGTTATGCAACATCAGCTGTTTCCCGTCTTGACCATTCATTCGATATGATACCAAAGTTTATATGAGTTCATATGCATTGTATCTATTGTTATATTGCTATTTATTTGAATGCATCAATTGCATCAATTGTTGACCTTTGATGGCTCTTTCTATTCAAATGTAATTATAAAAAAATACATTGACTTTGATTATTGAAATGTTTTCAACAGTTTTGCCGTGTTGTGTGTCGCGCAATATTCTTTCTATAGATATTTAAAGTTTAGTTTACGATTTCAGTTTCAATTCAAGTTTATCTCAAACTTCAACTCATATGAAAGTACGACTAAATCACACTGTTTTACAAATTAAAGGAATGATAAAAACTTTTAATTCAACATTTGGACTGCAGTGAAATATAAATATCAAGTTTTACTGATCTCTGTACAGATCAAATCATTTTAATAAGTGATAGTGCGTTTTGAAATACAAGCTCAGTTATTTATTGAGACTTTACTACATATGATACCAATAATGAGAATGAGGTAATTATTTAATTAATTTGACTTTTTTTAATCCTTGTTCTAAATTTTGCCATTAATTAAAGCTTTATGTATATTATGTGAGATATATTTATATAATACAGTAGAAAAGTTTTTAAGTAAATTATAAAATTTTTTGGTTTTGGTATTTAATTAGTAGTTTATAAAAATTGCGTTAAGTCACGGCAGCGATAATTATTGTTGAATTACTTTAAATCCTAAGTATAGGAACTGAAAAATATAAAACAATAAACGCTAAACTAGTAATCGAATAAGGAATAAATTTGATTTAATATCTTCCTAATTCTACTCGGATATTATGTTAATGTAAAATTTTTTTTTACTCAGCAAATACTCAATAATTCATTACTCATTACTTATGAGAATATATTACTCTTGAAGAAGATTTTTTGATATATAGAAATATTGAGTTATTAATAATGTATTTATTTCGATAAGAGGGAACTTATCCGAGCTTTTAAAGTGTTAAATTATATTTTTAAAAAATGTTACATTGCCATTAACTGATTGAAATTTGCTTTTTATTATGTTAGGTGCAGTGCTTTAGGTTTCACCCGAAACGCATGACAGCAATGCTCACATCCGTAACCACTGGGACAGGACAAGAACCCATAAGAAGGAAATATTGTTGTCAGATTTGAATAGTGAAACAAAACTTTTAGTTTTTTCTTTTGAGCAAATATGATAATTAAGAAAACGTTGCATAAGAAATAATTGCGACAAATGTTCACATTTTATTATTGATAAATCCAATTAAGTGTTATTTACGTTTACGTTTGATCGATAAAAAGATAAGAAATTGAAAGATATGACAATGTCTTCGGATGCAAGTGTTTATTTATCAGCAGTGAAATGGGATGATTCAAGCCATCAATTGAATGATTTCGCCAAAGAGTATGAGTTTCCTCAAATCGGAAAGATTATAAAAGGTCAATATATGAACGTTGGAGTGCCGAGTCTTTCTTCGCCATCACTCAACCAAATCGTTTTTTGGGCAAAGGGTGGGAAAAGAGTTAAGGTTATTGCGCAGTGCGTGCGGTTCAAAGAAGGTCGCAATAGTAGTAGCAGCGGATCAAATGGTCGAGTTGTCCCGATTGGGCCCAAACTTGCTATTCCGGACAACTATGACGGCTGGTGGGAAATACTCTCTGAAGAGGGAAAGTCAGTTCGTTGTATTGAAAGCATTGCAGATTTGGCCAAAAGATATCGTGAAACTTGTCTCGTGAGAGAAAATATAAAGGCACACATCGCAAAACATGATGATCAGAATGTCGTTTCTGATAAAGTCAGAACAATACAAACCGGAGAATTACTCACATTAATTAGTTCTGATCTTGTTATGCCTAATACTAAGTCAATTATATCGAATACGACTAGATATCTTCGATGTAAATCATCAAAAGGTGATGTTATATATTTAAATCTCGATCAAAGAGGAAAGTTTAGTCCAGTAGCTAAAGAGGACAACATTTCTGGAGTGCATACTATTTCAAACTTACTCTCCAAACGACTACCTTTGATGGTTCGTTTAGTTCATGGTAAACATCCTCAAGGTTTGAAACATTTTCATTCAGATTTGCGACTCTTTAGCTCTTACGAAGAAGAGTGCTTTGTAGCCATGCCTTTATTAAAAGATACGCAAAGTATAATTCAAGTTCCTATAAGTTCTGGTTTGAAAATATTAGGACCAAAAAATGCAAACGAGTTGTGCAAATTACCTGAATTCAGTGCTCTCAATGAATTATCCAAAAATTTGGTGCTCGACCCAAATGACAAGATTCATGTGTTGGACATAGAAGTTCTCAATAAAGATCTTAGAGCTTCGTTAAAGGAAGACAAAGGAAAGTTTGCAATTAAATTTCAAGGCCATCAATACGACCATAAACGAAGATTACAGTCTAATTTCTTAGTCAAACGTAGTCTTTCTGATCCGCAACAACTCATGAGCCATAACTTGAGTCCATCTGAAGAATTAAAACGTGGTTCATATCAAGAAGACATGAAATCATTTGAGTGCATCAAAGATGAAGTTAACAATGAAAATGACCGAAATAATGACTGTTACGATGAAATCGATCAAATCTACGATTATGTGCGCGGATTCGCTCCATTACCAGAAAGAATTAAAAGTGATTTTGATAGTAACAAACCTGTCGATCCGCTCAAAGCCTCGATTCTGAATAATGAAAATAAACCCGAACCGCCACCTATAATAACAATTCCGTCCTTACAGAACAAACGAATGTCTTATCCAATGGCAAACCAGAAAGTTAGTGTTAATGCAAAAAAGGTTAACAAAATTTTCCCGAGAGATAATCTTTTTGGAAAAAGCAATAAAAATGAAGTGAAAATTCCTTATTTTCCAAATGTGAGAATTCCGTGTCGTACTAATAGTGCTAACAGAATATATTTGCCGACAACGACTCAACATAATTATCAGTCCAATAACGGACAAAAATTGTTCGTAAAAAGTTCTTCGGGTCAGAGAAACACTTGGAAATCAAATAGATTTCTAAAATATGCAAAACATGTTTCCTCTCCCTTTCGTAACGATGAAGTGGCAATTGTTCCACAGAAAGACGTCAAGTCTAAAGAAATGTTAAACAACAAAACATGTAGAAGTAGCAGATCATTAACTACTTCGCCCATCTTTAACATTCGCTATAAGTCAATGAATAATCTGCACTTTATAGGCCCGCCTGGAATGGACTTTAATAACACATTAGAATCCAGTAATTCTGGTCAAACCTCTTCGGGCTCTGGATCTAAAGATTTATTCAGAGATCCCAAACCTAAATTTCCGAAACTCTCGCGATCGTTGACTAATATATTCTGGGATATGACCGGAAACTTTATTGCCATCGACAATATGGACAAATTTAATAATGAACTCAACAATAGAAAGAATAAGAGTAGACCTCATATACCTCTATTACCCGTTCATTTGGATTTTCTCAACGCTTTGGACCGATTACAACAGCAACAAAATAAAGAACAGAATTGCAAAACAAGACAATTGGCCACTCTTTATCTCTAGCTTTCACCTATAGAGGAAGTGAATGTGTGATTATTATTAATTGAATAGCATTTGTTATTATTATTAACATTAAGTTATAATTGAAAAAACTGATTCACAGCCGTCTTAAGTGAATGAGAAACTGGTCCGAAAATGTGTACAAAAAAGCAAACCGAACTATATTTCACTTATTATAATTCAATGGTGGCATTTTCTCTTTTATGATTTTATTGATATAAAGGGGTCACGGATGCTATTGTGCCAATTCAAACTAACTCATTGCTCAACTGCACATCTCTTCGATTCTTATGTTTTATTTACTTCAAGTGCAATCTTTTTGCTTAAATATCATATCAAATATAACACACCTTAATATCAAGTACAGTACATAACATAATTAAAGCTACGTGAACGTACAGTACAGTACATAATAAGTATAATTAAAAAATAAATGCCACGCGAGGGGTCAAGGATTATATTCTTTCGATGGACAATACATTTTCCTTTTCCAATACATTTTCACAACAATTCAAATAAGTTTATCATTCATTTTGAATTTGATATTTGAGAGATTTGAAAACTAAACAACACTAAAATGAAATTTATATAAATATAATTGATTGATTAGTTTATTTGTAAATTTTTTTTACATTAAACAATAAATATTTAAACGAATTAAGTAATGATTAGGATTTTTACAATTTAATTTTTGTACCAAAGAGACAAATGATCTCCAATTATAGGATATCTAATTTCAAGTTATGATCAATTCTCTCAAAATGTTTGAAATTTGTGTAAACATTTATTTATGAATTAAGGATGAATTGAAGTTGTATTTGAAATAATTAACATATTTTCGCTTTAGGATCTATTTCGGATCTATTTCTTTACATATTATACGCCAAATAATCATTTGACTCAATGGTTTTGATGTAAAAAATCTTCAAAGAAATAAAATGAATTCGGTTAACAAAAACTTGATTGTCTAACTATTTATTATATAAATATTCAGTAATTATTGTATTCAAACTAATTATTTGAGTTACAGTAAATTTCTCACATTTGCTTTCATTATATGAAATAGGGATTCAGTAATAGCTTTTATTACCTCAAAACTTGTTCAGACATTTATCAAAGAATTAATTGCACAAAAATTGGAACAAATATTAAGCAATGAGTGGAGAAACTGTACTCAAGAAAAAGATATTTATCGTTTATTTTTCACAAAACTTTCACAAATTTGAGGGCAGATTAGATAAGTTGAAGCAATGAAATTATGGCATTTAGTCTACATTTTATGGTTTAATCTTTTTAAATAATAAAAAATATTTCATTTAAAAAAGTTTCAATAGATAAAACTTACATAATTGCCTTTTAAAATACTAAATTTTATTTATATTCAGTTTTGTTCTACAGTTAAACAACAATTAAATTAAAATCTAAACCTTAGAGTTTGGAAGTTATGAATGCATTAAAGAAAGGAGCGTTTGTACAGTTCCTAATATAACAATAAATCCTTTTTTATCTTTATAATTAAATTCTAACTACTGATGAGGGAGTACTTGGATAAGCGATAAATGCAAATAAATGTAATTTTTATTTGAGTGAAGGTGAAAGTGATTTTATCCAATTATAATTTACAATTTACAAGAGTGTGAATCTTTTTAAATTTATCAGTTTGTAAACTACTAAATATAAAATTAGATATACATTAGTTTCCTCATCAAAAGAATAAATTATATTATATTTTCAAATGATTGTGTGATTAGAAAGTTATGTACATTACAGGACAGTATGTGTTCATCTTTCTATCCTTCAGTTTCCTTTTAAGGATTAATGATATTCAGTCATAATTACTTTGAGACTTAAAAATTAATTACATAAGTGTACTTAAATTTACTTAAAATGTAATTTTTACTGACAAAATATATGTTTTGAGCCCACATTTTGCCTTGAATTCAGTGAAGGCCATAATTTACCAAAAGTCTTAATATTTTAGAAATAATAATAATAATAATAATAATAATAATGATGTCATTTTTGTGAAAAAAATACATTTAACAAAATGATATTTACTTATAAAAAAGTAACTTTAGGTAATAATTGGGTTTCAAAGGTAGTTGATTTTTAAAGGAGTAAATTTCAAAACTAAGTTTAGCATTAATGCATTTTTAAAAAAAATTTATGAGAAACTTATAAACTAAAATATAATCATAACTTTTGAAAATTGCATAAATTTCATGTAGAGATTAAATTTTCACATCAGCTAAACATACGACATAAAAAGTGAGGTACAGTTTATGCGAAATCTTATGCGAAGCATAACATAATAATTTTCTTTAAGCAATTCCTTGTTATTCATTGATGTGTAAACTAAAACGCAAAATGCGTCCAACACTTCAAAAGACTACTTCGACTTCAATGTCATTATACTTAACTTAAAATACAAGGAAATTTACTGACAAAATGACAGGATTTTTGATACGTTCCCAGATATATATTTCCTTTGTTCCATTTTAATGGTATAACTCATATATTTTTATTACTTTTAATTATAAGAATTAAGTTATTAAAAAAATTTATTATTTTAAGGGAAAATGATTTTTCAATTTTATAATTGTAGCAAAGGCTAAATCAACATTATTAATATAGATCAGAGATCAGAAACAGGGATATAAAGGAAATTAAAATGGCAGATCTCTCCCTTTGCGGAGAGAAAGCCAATACACTCTTCTGGTAATCGAGAAAAAATATATCCCTCCAAGACTTCTTATATAATGCAATCCTTCTGAAAATCACGCCTTAAGCCAACTGCAACCATTTTTCTCTTCCCTGTACCCCTGACCAAAAAGGGATCGGATTTCCGATCCCTGATTATTGTTGTTATCAATATTTTGTAGCTATAAATTGAGTTATAAAAGTTTCTATTTCAACGTCACAAAAATACATCAATGGACTCTTTAATAGACACTAAAGAATTTAATATTAAGATTGTAATGTACAGACACGAGATCTAACCCTTTCCTCTTAACTCAATAATCATTTGATAAGACTAAAGAAAATAGTGATATATTCTAAGTCTTATCAAAATTACTATTGAGTTCAGAGGAAAGGAATGCTAATTTGTTTCTATAACTTTAATAAAACTTTTAATAAAAAAAAGTCATATTTCAAGATTAGAAATGAATCAGTTATTGTAATTTTTTATTATAGCTCAAAACAAATCATCAACAGAATCATCAATAAGTAATACAAGTCCTTTATTAAGACGGAAATGGCCTACAATTAAATTTGAGGATTTTTATCAAAGCTCAGGCGACGGACCGCTAATTGAAGAGAATATAACTGAAAGTTTTGCCTGGACTACAATCGTTACTCAAATTAAGGCCTCACTTTGGCCGATAATTACAAGAATCAAAATAACTACGCCTAACACAAAGTCTATTCAAGCATCTTCTACTTTATTTTTGAGCAGTGATTTATTTTCATGGGGTTCTTCATATGGTTATGCCATTAGCTCAAACTCACAACTTTTTTCTGAATTTATTTTATCTCGAAGTTTAGTCGAATATTTAGGTAAAGTTTTATATATGTCTATATATACAGTAAAACCTCCGTATATCGAACCCTCTCTATGTCGAACAACCTCTCTATGTCGAACAATATTTATAAACTATTGCTATATAAACACATTATTCATTACCTCTCTATATCTCACACCTCTCTATGTCGAACAAGTTTTCAGGAACCAACCTATGTTCGATTTACGGAGGTTTTACTGTATTGCATAGCTCTAATTTATTGTGAAATTCTAGCTTTGTATTTAATGATATAAAATTAAATAAACGCATAATTTTGTACTCGTTGTAGCGTTAGTTAAAATCATATATTGATAGAATCACAGATAAAGTGGCATTTACTGCAACTGTTATAGTATAAATTGAAAACTATTATACTAGTATACAGTATTTAAGCTATGATTTATTAAAGCTGTAACTTGGACTCAAAAGTCATTGAAGTGACAATATAAGACTTATACATAGAATTATATGTAATCTCAGTCTGTTACTTGTTAGTTTACACTTTTAGACATTAAACCAAATGAGCACTAGGGTGAAAACACTCAATATGCATACAATAATTTATAGAGTATGTAATTTGGAAAGATCTTATAAACAAAGGTCATTCGAAACCTAATCCACTCGAGTAACATGGTAACATTTATTTATAATATTCCTTTTGGGAAAGCAGAGAAACTGATTTTTGAACATTTTTTCGCATAACGATCTTTAAGGAAAACCTAATAATGAGATTTTTATGGGTTGTATCAAATCTTGTTAACCGTCCTATTTTCGACCGGTCAGTTCGGTTTTTGATATGTTATCCGGTTTTTTGTTATAATGCAAAAGCCGGACATTAAAAGTGGAATAATATTTGAATCAAATGTCTCATTTTCGAGACATATCTTAAACAATATGTAAAAATATTTTATTTACAGATTTGCAAAATGAATTAATTGAATTAATATAAAATATTCGGTTTTACAAAGTAACCAATTTTATGCGTTTTAACTTTTAAGTTTAAATAAGGATTTATTTCATAATTTATTTTAATTTATTGAAAGCATTCACTATTTGTTTAAATAAGACAGCGTTCAAGTAATACAAATAACTGTTAAAATAAGATTACTTATAACTTCAAATGATATTTATGTGTTTTCACGTTTATTCCAAACTCACGAATTCTAAACTCATGATTTCCAGACTCGTAAAATCAAAATCTTGTTTTCTATTCCATAAATAATTAAATAAGAATAAGAATAATACATTTTCAATCACACAATTAATATTCTAAAACTTTTCATTTGATTCAATCACTTTATGACCACTTTCTAGTTTAGGTTTTCTGATTATGATTCTTATTGCATAACAACACTAAATGCGTGCTTTTAATTAAAATTTATTTCTTACTCAAATTACATTATTATTTTTTAAACATTGAGTTAATTTCATGTATTGTATCTTTTTTTAAAAAAGTTATAAAATTCAATCTAATATTATTTTAATTTGAATAAAATTTTTGTTATTTGGGGCTAATTATGCAGAACCATGTTTGAGGATCAATTAAAACAGGGTTTAGATCAAATGAGATTGGAACTTCCAAATTGGAAGTAGAGTTTTTTGCCAATATTTGACATGTTGCCAACTTGACAACAATCAAATTGACAACTTCCCTGTTTCCCTTTGGAAGCCATCAAAATTAAGATATAGCGTAAGAAATTCGGAGTGTTTATTTTAGTGCAAAATATCTGGTTATAAAGTGAAATTCTAAACTCATCTTGCACATAATATGATATTTATATGATATGCAAAATAGATAGACTTCTGCCCTTTTCTGTTATTCAAATTATGCCACTTTTAACTCTTAACCTCTCAATCTTTCAAAACACTTTAAAACACATAACAATTATTATTTTATCCAAACAAAGCGTCTAAATGCGATCCTAAATGACTTATTAACCATTAACCCAATCCCAATCATTTCACGAGTTTATCAAAGAATTTTCAATAATCTAAATATCTGTATCTAAATATATACAGTTGGCTCTCAATAAATGAACCACAACAGTACCAAAATTTCGATTAGTTATTTATCGGAATGTTTGTTACAGAGAATAGTATTTGCTACATTGGTATTTACAATATAAGGACATGTTGATTATATTGGGGCTCGTTATATCGAGCATTAACATTCGTTATTTTAAGGACTCTATTGTAGTCCAATCAGGAATCGACAAATTGATAAAGTAATTGGAATAGTATATATGTTATATAAAACTAATATTTGGTGGCCTCGACAATAAATAGAATTAAAAATTACGCTATGTAAAAATTAAAAATGATTCATATGATTTTGTGACGCATTTTGAGTTATGTTTAAGGTCAGTTTAAATGCAGTCCAACACTTATTGATTATCACTGTATATCAAATGAAACAATTAGGCAAACTTACAACAATTTTGCGACATTTTAACACACATACACCATTTTAATAAATAAATTACAATTATTTAGTTTAAGGGCTTTCAAATTAAAAACTAATTAAATATTTCAATGATAAGCTGTCTTAGCTTTGGCTTATTTTATTCTAAAGCTTGTGTTTTAATTAGAATTTATTAAATATTAATTCAAATAAAGTTTCAAAAAGAAAGAAAATTAAAGCCACTATTTTGAAGAGTATTCCTTATATGTTTCTTATAAAACGCATAAATCATAAAATATGGTCCAAAAAAGAATCCAAATTAATGATTTTGACTTGAAAAAAGAAAATTTTCAAGGTAATACGGGTAAACGCAAAAATTTTAATATTTTTATTTAATCTCCCAATGTGTAAAAAGGATGTATTCTTACACTTAAATGCAAAAAAATAAATTTCGAAAGATTTCAAATATAAATCAGAAATGTTTTAACACTAAAATTGTGATTGTTTATAGAATTCAAATATTACTCATAAAAACTTGCAAATTAAATTTTAATACAGATTTATCATAACAATAAACTGTAAGAGATAGAACTTTATTAAATTCTACTTAAAAAATAAGAATAAAGCAATTTGACCGGTGTGTCCACCGATTGCTTGTCATACAGCTAACAAAAGTTAGGATAAGTGAATAAAAGTCTGTAACACATTTGAAGTGATTTGCAAACTTTTTCGACAAGATATTTGTGTGAAACATTGAAAGTTCATGTCTGGTAGTTTTTGAAATCAATTCAGAACAATTATAGACTTATTTGAAAAACTTTTAATCTCATGTCCCAAACTTATGGTGGCTTTGAGACAAGTAAACGGTGTATTGTATTGTAAACGGCAAACGTATTATTGAACTAAGGCAATTTAATC
>JAUJYU010000319.1:0-14481 GCA_033995675.1 Nothrus silvestris
ATTTTCTGATAATTTGATTAAAAATTTTTTTGTAAAAGAACTCTACTATAAAGTTCAAAAGATAAATCTTTATAGAGTTTTGTTTTCCAAGCGCCAACTTTAAAACGTATAATCATATGTGGACTGATCTGTATATAAGAGTAAAAGCAACCATTTAAGATTTTATCTTAATACTCAACATTTTTATAAAGTTATATGTTATATGTATTTCAATGTTGAACAAAATATAACTTAATCGAAAAAACTTGTAAAACTTAATAGAATTCTATAAATATAAAATCAATGTTTTTTACATTAAATCGAGTTTCTATTTCGCAATAAATATTTGAGTTGAGCTTCAAAAATATTCGAAAATACTTTTTGTGAATTAACAAATAGGAATATATTATATTTTTTTCTGTTACAGTTTTATAGAAGCGAATAATATAAGTAAAATAAATTAAATGAAAGGATAAAAATATGAGCAAGTTACATATTTAAAAATATCTTTTTAAATTTCTAGTTATAGTTCTTATTTCTTTTCTGACTGATGTGTGAAGAAAGCCATAGAATATAGCATTAGTGGTCGCAGATGTCATTGCTATTAAATGACAAATAGCAAGCATTTTATATAATTCTGTTGGCGTTAGATTAATATCAGGAAAAAAATCCAAGTAAACGTTGTAAATATTCCATGGAAGCCAGCTTATGCAGAATATTATAGTTAAGGTTAATAAAAATATCGTTATGCGATTATTTCGATGCATTTCTTTGTCGAAATAATTCTTTTCAATTGGAATATAGGCTAACATTGCTGTTGAATTTGAATAAAGTTCTTCTGGTGCAGTCATTTGTCTATAATATCAATATAAAATATTATCCAAGAATTTCTAAATATATGAAAATATAATTTAATTAAATATTTTAAATATTTTAAAGAAAGCCAAAAATCGATTGTTTCAAAAGTTATATTATTTTTTTGAAAATCAAATAGCATTTCTGATGCCATTTGTATGCATTCTTTTGTGCCATTTTACAGATTCAAAAAATTGTTAAGTTTTGTATAAATTATATTGAAAACTAATTTTATCATTTTATATTGGTGATGCTATGTTATTTATAAATAGAGCATATTTACACATCAAATTATAATTTATAATTGATATTTTATACAGTAATACCTCGATAGTGTGAATCGCTTGGGACCGAACACTAGTGTTCACTATAACGAGGTTTCACTATAAAGAGGTAAAATTGTATTAGTTTGTTATGATTGGGATCAAAATTCTTATTAACACTAAAGAGGATTCACTATAAAGAGGTTCACTATAACGAGGTATCACTGTAATAGTATTAGAAATATTATGATAATATCTAGTTTGAGTTTGTAATGTATAGTTAAATAGTTTCAAGTCCATTCTTACACATTGTTATAATGCTATCTTTGTTTTATTATTATCGATAAGTTTGAGTTTGCGATACAATAAAGAGATTTGGGAAGCAATAAAAATGACTCGAAAAGTATTTATGTGGAGCAATTGGTGAAAGTAGAAACAGCTGAGCCTCCTTTCACTATAGCACACCTGAGCTTCAAATTATCCAACAGTTGGTGATTTGGTGTTCTATCACTTGAAGTATTATTACAAGGCCTGTCCATAATGGGGTACACACACAGACACAAACACTTACATACAAACACATACATACATACATACATACATACATACATATACGTAATCCGTTCTTTTAGTTTTTCAACATTATAATTAAGTCTGAAATGAACAATTCTCTGGACACTTAAGCTGTTAATAAGGTGCTGATGCGTAAAACTCATAAAGTTAAGTGTGAAAAGCTATACACTATTGTATGTATAGGTTTTATCGCAATTGCCATCAAATGCCTAATTATGGAAAAGAAATTACAGGAAATCAGTGTAAGTGCGAAAGTGTGAAATATCTCATCAGTAAAACAGTGAACAGAGATAAGCGCTTTCACTGGTTGCATAACTCAATTAATAATAAGTTCACGTGATTGTGATTGTTTTGATATGATAATTACAATGCACACCACAATCAACGGTAAACCAGTTGGTTAGCGTCGATGATTGCATAGTATAGGCTTTTCTTTATTATCTATCCATGACTTTGCTTAAGATAAGACTATGTGATTAACAATTCGCATGCATTGAAACTGCATAAAACATCGTTACTCTTGACAGCAGCGGTGAGTTCTTTGACCAAAACCGAATTCTCATCGTTTGTTTACAATACGCGATCATCAAAAATGCGTGAGTTATTCTTCGCATCTTCTTTTAAAAGTACAGTCAAACCCGTTTATAACGAACAGGTCGGTGCAGCCAAAAGTGCGAGTTATAACCAGGATTCGTTATAAGTGTCCATTTTTTTAAACAAATCTAAGGAATCGGTACATACAATATGATTCGTTATAAGCGGGTTTGACTGTACTTATTTTTGTTAGTTGTTTATCTTCCCTTTATAACACTTGTTAGATAACAGCCATCTCTTAGAGGGTCAAAGCCGTGAAATTCAACGCAACAATAATAGAAGCTGTGAGAAGTGATAGCAATGTTTGGCATATAGTATGTATAGTACAGGTATGATAGACAGTCCATCTAATACAGGCTCACAGGCTTGCGAGCAAACTTTTTTCTTAAACTCTATTCACTCATTGCTTATTGCAATTAAGAATTCATTGAATGTCTACTTTATATTCTTTTAAGGTCTTTGGATCTCTTCAAATAATAATTTTAAAATTGAACTCAAGTGCTTTTCATCTGTTCTAACAATGTTTCATTCTTTAAGCAGTCGATAATAAAATCGATGATATATTGCGTTTTTGATACTATTATTTTTGATTCTCTATCTTCACCGTCACATCTGATCATTCAATTCTAGTCTACTCTGTTTTTTGTTAAAACATAAAAGTATAACATTTTTGAATGTATTATTACTGACACTTTAGATGTTGAAAAAGATTATCAATTTTGACTCTCACTTTGGTTTTTAAATGAGAAACTATTAAACTAAAAAAACTTGTAGTTTCTTTACTCAATAGTGATATTTAAGCCCATCATAAAGAATATAATATTTTGTAAATTATTTTCTCATCATAAACGACACGCACTGAAAATGTTTCCCAGCACTGAAAATGTATGTTTAGCTTTTTAAAAAAGTATCCTGTATTTCAATTAATAAATAGTTCACAAAAGTATACATGTTCATGTTTTGTTCATTTCTCTTTTTGTTGACTAGTAATGGACTCAAATGTTTACATAAGTTTTTCACAGTCTTCTCTCGAATAAGATCAAAGATTGAAACTCAAATATTAATCAAGTTTAGGATTAATCACAAGTTGTCATAACTGACAGTCAGTTTGCAAGTTTGTTACTTCGCGTAACTATTTGTGGATAAATCCAAATCCCGTTTATAGTTATTTGATTCTTCTTTGTGTTTTTGCCTCCGTATGAAAAATAATTGTTCATTGAGTTCCTCTCAGGCAACACATTGTTTAATATTCGACTCACGCATCAGTCCATTAAATCATTGGATACAGCAATACGACAAAGACTTGGCACCTAAGACTTGATTCGCTTAGTACTCAGCAAAATGCAGATTAAAAATTATAACTTTTGCCGCTAATTGCTTTATCTATTATGACAACAAGAGTTATGTTGATTAAGTGCCACTTATTCTCATTGTTAAAGAGTTTCTTTTATTTGCTAAACTAAGGACTTCCTAACTTATATCTTATCTCAAATCATCCAATGTTTGATTTGAAAAATAATTTTGTGATAAATTGTATAATTGTATATATAAATACTTAAAATTAGTTCTCTATAGGAATTAAAGACTTGTTTTAGATTCTTTCACAATATAATTAATGAGTGCATCAAAATAAATATACTGAATAAATAACATAAATTTAAACCTTAAGAAAGCAACACTTTGGGTGTTGGTTTAGATTTCTTTATGTGTAAGAAAATATTTAAGTGCCTAACCTTTAAAATAATGGCTACTTTGGACTTTGCTTGAATAGAAACAACACTTGATTTAATGGCAACTCAATAACACTTTAGCCAAAAAAAACTATTGATGATCAGAATCTCAATTACGATGGATTTTATCTTATTGTAAATATTGTGCGACACGCCATAAACCCTTTTTCTATTGGTTTTGAACACAGCCTTAATTGCTTTATAGCTCATTCACACTGTTATTCAGGCTCTAAAAGAATACTTTTAAGAAGACTGAAAGTCTTTAGATGTTTAGTTTGTCTTAACTATCAAATCAGTTTTAGTCATTGAGAGGATGTCTTTTCGTTTAGCCATAAAAACACTAACACAAGGAATTGTGAATTAGTTCTAAAGGTTTTCTTTACTATCAATTGTTTTTTGTTTAACTTTTGATTTATTTCGATCCTTGAATTCCGAAAGAGAGATTCAAATAACAATTTAATTAAATAAAATTCTCAAGTATTGTGTGCTATTATTCTGGTATCAAACTTGAGTTGACATATAATTCTTGGAAGAAAGTTTGTATCTAAAGGCAACTTTACTACAAGTATTGTGTGTTTCTTTTAATTTATCGCTTAGTTCTGAAAATTGAATACTATTTCTCTTTTGAATTCAATGAAATATAAGCACAGATAACATACTTTTGGATTAGGGTTTTAGCAATCATTCCACAAAATGTCACCAAAACTCAACCCTGTATTCAATTTCATTTATTCTGTAATAGTATTTTTCCTTATTTTGTTTCATACTTTCGTTTTTCTGAATTTCTTTAAGCTTTCATTCGATAAAACATTTTTGAGAGCTTTTATTATTTTGATTTTTTTGCCATTACTAATGGTCTGTCTTTTATATATATGCATATGTTTAATATAATCTTAATGTTAATCTTGCGTGCAGTTCAATATCTTTATGGATTTATTCTCACAGTTGCACCTGCTTTGGTCTTGTATTAGTTGCATATTTCTTATACATATCTTTATTCCAATCATAGCTAAGGTTTTTTTTATATATTTTTAAGTCGACCACTTTTTCCATATGATTTCAATTCTTGTCTCTTTTGAGATCTAAGGATCATATCTTAAAAGTGAAATACGCGCCTAATAACAACTCTAAGGATTTGATACATCAATATTTGCTTCTTTTATTATAAAACTTTGACAAAACAATATTGTTATGATTGTTGTTTGTCTGCAAAAGTTTTATAAATTTGAATCAATAATATTGAATATGTTTTTCTCTTAAATATAAAGTATTATATACTGCACAACTGTATATTGAATTGAATTCAATTAAAGTTATCTCAAGCGAATATCAATGAAATGAAAATATTATTTTTGATTTTAAAATGAGAAGTACAATTTTATTTATGTATATGACTTGTTGTGTTTTGGAAATGCCAGACGAATGCTATTTAACATTACAAAATGTAAATGAGTTCTTGTTCAAATTTAATTTTTGAATTAATTCAATGAAGTTTATAGAATAATTAAATTGAACACTTAATACCATTTAAATTTATAATAATATCGATCATACAAAAGGGTAGGTTAACACTCATAATAAGTAAAAAGAATAAAAAATGTATAAAATTACAACTAAAGATATTCAAAGTGATAAATCACTTTTAATATAAATCCTGACTTTTACTCTGCCCTTTAGTATTTTCATAACTAAGTATTAATTTTAGCCCTTTATATTTTTTTACTCTAATGCCTAACTTCTATTCGTTATTCCTCTTATCCATGGCTTCATTCAGACTCGTGTTTCATTTTTTCATCAAAAAGAAAGATATATTTATCTCTTACTTCTAACAAAGCATTGGTATTG
Source organism: Nothrus silvestris (assembly GCA_033995675.1). Lineage (NCBI taxonomy): Eukaryota > Metazoa > Arthropoda > Arachnida > Sarcoptiformes > Nothridae > Nothrus > Nothrus silvestris. The sequence continues at coordinate 5,840 of JAUJYU010000319.1, forward strand.
TGTAACACAGCGTAATAAATATGTTGGTGTCGTTAATGCATTCTAAGCTATTCTGCTTATAGTTTAAAGCAAACTTTTTAACAATTGTCAACAATGTTAGATCGATTGCGTTTAAATTACTAGTTCTATGCCATGGCAAATAACTTTCTTCTACTCAATAAATATATTTCAAAAGTTTCTTTCAAATTATTTGTTAGAAAACTTTATTTTATAACAAATTCCCGATTTTTGTCACCGATTTCTTAACAAAATTAAACTAATCCTAAAAATTCCAAATGTGATAAACATTAATAATTATTATGAATCCATTTTAAAACTAAATTCATAAAGAATTTAGTACTAATTTTTGAGTAAAGAAACACTAAAAACCAATTTTAACGCGTAATCTTTACAATTTTTTTTACTGCTTTTTACATAAATTTTTCCAAAATAATAATTAAACTTTTGTTACAATTTTTTGAGAACAAACGCAATGCAATAAGAATTTTTAAACGAGACTCAAATCTTTTTAAAACCTTTATTTGAGAAATGGTCTAAAACTTTCGACAAATTCTGGATAAGTAAATTTGTGCATAGAATCGTCCCTTTAATTAATGTACTGTTTATAGACTCGACTATAGACTTATGCAGAGAGGACTTATGAGTAGAATTACAATCTTCAAAAAATATATTATAACTCTTTATCTCATTAAAAAGCTATAAAGTTGAAAATTTTAAAGTGAAAAATACTTCACATTTTTAGTATAGATAAAACTATCTATCTCTTAATTTACAGGTAAGACCACATAAAATAAAAACGCGCTTTTATTTTAAGGTTAACAGTAAACTACCATTTAATGAAAGTGTCCACAAACCAGTCATTTGTATTGTTGAACATTGTTTAATACTGTGACCAAATATAAAGAGATAATTAGAAGTAAATTCGAAGAATATTTATTAATAGATAGTCCAAAAATTCTTATTTGGTTAATATTAAGTATACATACGATAACAATATGAACCTATTAAGATTTTAGTCGGCATTTTAGTGAAATATTCAAAATAATTTTATGTTATAATAATGTTGTCACAAATTGCGACTTACAATTAAATTATAATACGTATTAATATTTGGGAAAACCAATAATAACCAATTTATGGAAAAATATTGATAAATGTATAAAACCACTAATGCATTGATTCTACTTATAAATTACAATAAAAACTTATGTTGTCAGAATTGCATGAAATTATTTTACTACCGTAAATGTGGTTTTCTTACAATTTGTAAAAATCAATTATTACATCCATTCAATTATTTCTCGATATAAAACAAATTAAACAAATGGTGAATATAACTAATAGTATTAGTCTATGAGTTAATATCTGAAACTAATCTCTTAATCTAACATTTGTGTCGTATTTCGCAAAAAAGATTGGATTTTTTATAGTATTTGTTTTGTAGAATAAATTCATTCAATTGATTAGTTTTTGTTTAAATGAATCTAATCTCAAACATAAATAAATATTTCTGTTTTGTTTAATTTAATTCTTATGACATTTTTATTATTAAAGATAAATATAATTTAAGCCTTCTCTCAACCTAATAGTTACAAAATTAAAAATAACATTTATAGTAAAAAAATAAATAAATATGAGATGAAAATATACTGGTATTTCTACTTTGAAAAACTTTTCTCTATGAATTAACTTTGAAAGGCTTTAGAATAACAAATAATTTATTTATTCTCAATAAACGTCAATCAATTTAGAACTGAATGTATTTTAGAAATAAATGAAACTTGTTATCGGAGCTCATCTTTGTATTGTAATCTTGCTTTCTTTGCTTTCACTCTTTGAACACAACATTCCATTTTGGTCAATGATATCCACGAAAGCCATTTATTTATTCTGAATTCACGAGGAATTTAAGGATAATTTATGGGATATCCTATTGTTTCGAATCTTAAAATTCAAAACCAATTTGATTGCTTTACAAAAACAATTAAGGGAGAGAGTAGTGGCAGTGGACTAAAGGTTAAGGGGCAAGGGCGTCACTCTGAGGTTGCGGGTTCGATCCCTGTGGTCGGTCTCTAAGCGTTTGATATGCGTTCCATGGCTTATTGGACGCATATAAATATGAAACAATATTTCATATGTGTCCATTGGACCTTATCAATGGACGCATAAGGTCCAATGGTCCTTGGACCTATTCTCGGACCTTTGGATCTATTCTCGGCGGTTTTCTCCGGGTTCTCCGGTTTTACTCAGTCACGGGATAGTGGATTAATCTTTTAATCCACATATTTATATCCGGTTCCGTCAAACAGAAATAGAAGGCCTACAATATTCTTATTTAACTGGACTTTGTGGGAGAACAGCTTATTAAAGTTGAACAAATATCCAGTCTAAATATTAATGTCTATTTCTATTTCTATCTTAACTTTTTCAAAACTCTAAGATTATGAAGTTTTGCTTTTAAAAAATATCTAAAGACTTCTGTCTATTCAATAATTGAAAACTTTCTTTTAATATCAAAAACAATTTCTTTCAATGTTTTTAATCATCTTTGACTTTGAATTAAATGAGAAGTCAATCTTCAGCCAAACCTCTGTTTTAATGAAATCAAAAATATTTAATCATCACTTGAAAAAAGTTTGTGAATCAATCATATAGTATGCATACAATTCATTTTGGAAGTGAAACTCAATTCATATTCAATTAAACTCTGTTTGAAATAATGTTCTACAATGTATTTATACAGAAGTAACCCATCAGTTAAGGATGAGAACCACTCCCAAACTTGATATATCTTATATGCAGATAAAACTGTATTTTAATACGTTGTAATTCATTTTATAAACTTATTAGCATAATATACGATACAATAAAAGCATCTTATTCAAGTTTGGCTTATTCTCATAGATGGCGCCAACAGTTTTTATTCCAATCGATGGACTAAAAATTAAAATTTTCCTTTAAGTTTATATTAATATCCTCTTAAACTCAATTCAAACACTTGAAGTCCATTATTTATAATCTAATTTCCATTTATATCTATTTTTCAGCAAAATGTTATATTTCTTTTAATATATAAAACTTTGTCATTAATATTGCTTTGCATTTGAATTTTTGGTTCATTTAAAACTATAATATTATGGTTTAGTTTGCGTTACTTTAAAGACTAAACTTTATAACTTTTTATTCATGAAACTCTATTTAATGAAACTCTCTTACATTAAATAATTTATTTACACAATATTTACAATATTATGCATTAAATTTTTGTAACCAGACTTGAAATGTAATTTCATCAAAAACACTATAAACTTAAGCTTTTTTTCTATTAAATTTTGTTCCAATTTATAACTTTTCATTCTTTACATTCAATTTACTTATATATAAATACATTATTTTATACAAAATTGCAGTAAAGATTTATAGCTATTATAAATTAAGGTAATTTACACTAAGAATTGTATAGCTTTAAACCAGTGTTATATGAATTGGTCATTTTTTAGATAAATTGATGTCGTGCTCTATCTTGTTATTGAGCCAACACTGCAAACAAAATTAAACTAAGCTTTTATGAAATTATAGATGAATCAGACATAGGCTCATCCCTTCCAACAATATTTGGAATACAGTATTTTTGATGCGTTTCTATTTTTTAAAAAGTGAGGAGAGAGAGAGAGAGAGAGAGAGAGAGAGAGAGAGAGAGAGCAAACTTATAATCGGATTAGATTATGAGCTCGAATTTGCCAATAAAAACTTTGCTGAACCGAAATTGTTCGGTCGATATAAGGACTAGAATGGCATTAGAGTGGGCTTTGTGTTTGCGTATTATTGTGTGTATTATATGATGAGTTCAACTACTAATTGAATCAGACACTGGCCTAAAGAATAGCTCAACGGAATGAAAGTTATAATTCATTTTTTCGTTTTGTAATCAACAAATTGCATTGCATTTAATTTATATATATTTTTACCTTAAAGTAAACGTAAATTTTCAATAAGATGTCATATATTTAGTATGAATGAAATGATTTGATGTGATTTACATAGAAATTACATGTTTTCAGTTCTGATGAGTTATTTGAACGATTCCTTTTCAAAACTGAATTTGATTTCAATAAATAGAAAACCCTTTAAAGTGCAAATAGATGTCCAAATTAAATGATGTGCTTTTAAAACTTTATCACAAGAAACCCTTAAGAGCTTTAACCCAATTTCAAATAAATATTATTTTATTCAACTTTTGTCCTTTGAGAAAATTCAATAATAGTTGTGTCTCTTTTATACATGTATTAGGATTTTCTTAGACTTAAAGTTGATTGGATTATGTTTTCCATAAAGAAATTGTGAAATAGAAATTTTCTTTTTTTCTATTATTAACTTATGAATCGCACACTAAAGGCTTTTCTTGAATTTTCCTTAAGTTTGTTAAGCAGTCATTCGTATACAAAGTTTAATAGAATATATCTATCCATTCAACAAACCAACAATATTTTAAATACACGCACTATTAATTTCAAATGTAAATTAGATCATTTATTTATTAATACTATTAAATTAAATGCCTTAAGAATAGTCATTAAAATGTCTTTTGATTTATAGAGAACAGAATATCAAAAAATTTTGTTAAACAAAAAAGACAATAAACTACCTGAAGTCAAAATTTTATTATTAACATATTTATCATAAATCTAATTAAATAGTGAATAAATTTTGTGAATAACCCATAACTAAATGCAAGGCTACTTGAATTGCTGCTCTGGCCTAACCTCATAAAAGTTGATAAAGTTGATAAAATAAAATGTTTGTTATTTTTTGTTTGAATAAAACAGTTATAAGAAAATATATCTAAAATTAATACGAGTAATATTTTATCAGAACCTTTTTCAGCGAAATAGACTTTCAAAACGACGTCTTTGCGGGATTTAATTGCTTAAATAATTTATTTTTAAGAAAACTGTATATCAACTCGTGTGAGCCCGAGAAGTGTTGAATTCAAATTAATGGCTCAAGTTTTTTGGCCATTTATATGAAAATATGTGGAATCAATTTATTTGAAATATTTTCATTCTGTTCTCAAATAATCTTATCAATGAGTAAATGAATCTGAAAAATATTTAAATCAATTCAACAATGTTTTAGTTAAATATCAAATTGGAGGTTAACTAAAAGCATGAATTTCTAGTTAACAGATGTGTTCTTGAAATCTGAAAGCAAAGCAAATGGTGGTCTACTGGTGCAGATGTATTACACGCTGAGATCTTTGTATTGCTATAAAAGTGTAGCGAATTTTTTGTTGTGTTCACTAATTCTCATGAGTCGACCAGAAAAATGTGAAACACTATTGTAAAGATGCTATGCTTTCTGCTACGAATTTTTACATTCATATGTATGCCATCATAAATAGAAGACCGTCAAAGACATTTCATTTACAGCAATGGTAACAAATAATATTTCACAACTTTTCCCTCGGGTATAGTTTTTTCCTGTAGTGGAACCAATTGGCAATCGGCTCATGTTTTTCTTGACTTGTATGACATTTATTTGTGTTCAACATTTGTTACATATCTAATGATTATAATAAAAAATATATATAAAACTGAAATCTTTAATACTATTGAGTTTTATATAATATAAACTTTATATATAAAAATTTAGAACAAAAATTGCATAAACTCTTTCATTGGGGTTAATAAAGCTTATGGTCAGAAAACTATTTAAGGCAAAGACATTTTATAAACTAAGAATAAAGTCATTAGAATTGAAAGTTAATTTAAAATTTCAATTAAACTTTTAATCCGAATGAGATTTGATTAGAAGCAAAACTTTTTCCTGAAAATATATTTAAGGAAAGGAATGTGAAAAGTAATTTTGACCGCATTTTCGTATTAATTGAGTTCTTTGGCTTTAAAATTTGGTGACTTTATAGTGAGTTAATTAGTTCTCAAATCATTTAATGCTTCACAGAGTTGTGAATAGAGATCAAATTTCATAGAGTTTATGACCTTTAATGGCACTACTCTTTTAAAAGATAACATCCGACAGAGATTAGTTGACTTTATTTGCTCGAAATTCAGATCATCGAAACCATGTTCTCATCAATCGAAGACATAAAAGCAACAAAGATTTCTAAATTTCTAAATGTCAACCATAAGGATATTCAATCCAATTCAATTCAAAGCCTGTTTTCAATTAAGCCAGTTTTCAAGCCAGCAAACAGTGGTTTCATATAAAGTCCATTGAATTTGATTACCTTTTAATTGGGTCATTGCATACATTGAAGGTGTGGTTCAATGAATTCTGATTATTGCCTAATGAATGAGAGAATAAATACAAGGACTTCATTAATATTTTTTTGGTAACTGATTGATATAGTTATTATCTAATATCAAATTAATTGTTCAAATTATGTCTAAATTGACTGATTAACACGTCTTTTAGTTTTAGATTGTTCTCAATTAAGCCATAATTTTCTTATTAGATTTCTATCATAACTGAAAATTGTAATATATTGACAATCAGATAATGATAAGATATATTGAGTTTATATCTTGTAATAACTTTAATATCATTTATTTAAAGAAGACTATTTCGAAATCATTACATATTTTTTAGATCAATCAGTCATTAGATTCGGTCCAAATGAATGGCCTTTTTTTAGTTAATGGGATTCAAACTGATATTTTTCTTGAGATGTCATTCAATTCAAATTAATCGGTAAAGAATAATCATTAGTTTAGTTAATTGACATTCATTCCTTACTTATGCTTCAGTCCAAATGTAAGTAGACTTACACTAGTGAATCGTCAGTTAAGGTTTTATCACATTTTATAATTCTTTGTTATAATGTAGTCAAACATTTATCCTCTTTTTTGTTAGAAATTTAATATTTCATTCAAGTTATTCCAAAAATTATCAAAATATCTAATCATTTAAAATCATTAGAAGTGAAATAATTTATGGTATTTTCATAAAACTTTTACATAACTAACATATTTTCGGCATACTTTAATTTTTGAAATAAAAAGCTTGTGGATTACATTGTTATCTTATCACAAGACATACAAATACTAAATACCCTGCTTAAAATCTAAGATAGCCTGCTATTTAAACCTAATTTACATAACATTTTCGTTTAAAATTATTCTTTTGTTAAATAGATTCTATGACATCAGTTTTTAAGTTTTATTATTAAGATTATTAGCAATTTTTTTATTTATTTTAATTAAAATTAATTAATTAGCAGTCAGTTAAGTGAAAAATTTATAGTCAATGAGAATTTTATTTATAAAACCCTAATTGGACTCATATATAAAGAGACAATGAGTTTTGAAATAAATGAATAGATGCACGAATGACATGCTTTGAATGGAAGTTTAAATTGAATGACTTCTAGGAAAATCCTATAAATAATAGCTGGAAAAAACTTAATCATTTCTTTTCAATAATTAACGACAAAAATACAATTTTAAAATCATAAAAGGAAATGCGAATTTGGAATTATGCGTAACCTGTGCAAAACCAGATTTTCCCCCTATTATTATATTCGTGTTTATGTCACCTCAAATTAAAAAATTATTTATTTATAGTTTTCACTAAATTCAATATAACTTATAATCTTCTATTCAGTACTTTTCACACTTCTTAACTTTAAGACAGACTAACACTTGAAATTAGATATTACTTTTCAAAGAAAAATTCTTACAAATTATTCCTCTTTCAAAATGACTCGAAGACAAATCTGTTTTGTCTCAAACCATTTCCTTTCAAATATTTAATTAGATTATCAAAAAAGAAAACTTTAATGTAATGGCTTTATAGACCTAAAAGAAATCTTTAATAAAAAATTCTTTCAAAGACAAGACAAATTACAATTTGCCCTCAATTCTAATGGGTATTTCGTTAAATTAGGTTTACTTCGATATGATTTGAATGAATTCTTTATTAATTTTTCAATTGAATATACAATTCTATGTTATAATTAAAGAATGAAATTTCCAACTCTGGAAAGCAGTATTGCAGAGCCTTAGATGGGGCGGAAGCCAAAAATGGTATAAACGAGACAATAGACTTGAAAATACCTCTCTTTTTATTGAATTAGTAATAAAAATGAGTTTAATAAAACGCGAAGTTCTAATTATCAATAAAAGTCCAAAAGTTAAAAATTATTTTTAGTCTTCATTAGAGATTAATTCTGTTAAAATTATATTCAAATATTGCTGCAAATATTGTTGGGAATTTGATCCTAAACAGGAACCGGAAGTTTTAATCATTCTATAGTTATAATGAAGTATTCATCAGTTTTGTTAAATATTGTGAAAATAATTTAGTCTCATCTAATGAAAGGCTTCTCTAAGTATACGTTCAGTTAATACACAATCAAAAATTTATCTGTAATTTTGTTTCTAATGTTTTCTGTAAATCATATGCTGTAAAGCAGTGAAATTGAATTTAAAAATTCAAATGAGCTATAATTATAAATTAAGACTTAGGGCAAAAGTTTGAACGTCCAATGTTAAGTTAGATGTATTTTCCGTTTAATAATTAGACTAATTTGCATTCTTTCATATATTTAAATTTTTATGGACAACATATTTAAAAATATAACATTTTAATCAAAACAAAAATGAACACAATTGATATACTCT
>JAUJYU010000320.1:0-14463 GCA_033995675.1 Nothrus silvestris
TCAAATAAAAATATTCTTAATTCAATAAGAATTTAAATTTTATTCTTTAGATAACACGCACTCATGTATAATACGCATCCTTGTATTTTTTGAAAAAATCACTTTTTTCATTAGATTATACGCGCATTATACTCGTGAAATTAGGGTAAATGAAATGCTTTTTCTAATCTCAAGTACAGAACGTCTAAATACCTGACTATACGTAATGAACTTTAAGGGTCCGTATGACCTATAGGCAGCTGGTGTCAAAAATAATTATTAAAAAGATAAATTTTTGATTGGTCTAAAAAATATATAGCAATCATTATATGTGAGAGAATATCATTAAATGGATCTCAAAGCAAATATTTTTATCATAGTTATTAAATTGAAAACTGAGGGATTGCTTTATATATAATTTTGTGAATTAGCGCCTAATATGAAAATAATATTCAAATTAAATGAAAAATTTGTAGAAAATGTTTGTTGTTATAGAGATTATTATACATCACTTGATTTATTTGTTAATGAGTTTGCGCAGAGGTAGATATCTCAGCATTAAAGTTATTAATTTCTGAGACCCATTTAAACATTTTATCACATATATATCAATATTTGTTTACTTTATTGACATTCTATATTGAATATAAGGAATAACACATTTAACTAATTGTCAATTATATCAGTGATTTATTGGTATTCTGAAAGCTGTTATGTTCACAATTAATAGTATTTATATTTTGATTTAATTATCAATAGTTTAATGAAATTAAAAAATAACTTAAAAAGGTTGTAATAATATTCACAATCAATAGTATTTATAGTTTGAATTATAGTTTAAATGAATCTAAATATTAATAATAATAAAAAGACAAACTTTTTTAGTCTTTTTAATAGAAAGATTAATAAAAAATATAATAGATTTCTCTTTTAAAAAAGACAAACTTTTTAAGTCTTTTTAGAAAAATATTTATAATTATTTTTGTATTGGATTTAAAGGTAAACTATTTTCAATGCTTTTCATTATTTGAAAAGTCTTTTTACTTAAATTTTCTCTATATTGAAGACTTCGTTTTGCGTATACTTTGGGTATTCTCTCGTATTTTAATAAAAGATTTCTTCTCGCGAAATAATGTAAAAAATCATTTATAGTTTTGAGATGATTATTGTTTGAACTAATTTGTTGTTTAACTTCATTATTAAGCTTTTCTATCGCTTTAAAAGAAATAAATCTAAATTAATATTTAATTAAAATTGGGAGACAATTATAAGACAATACGTTGACAATTGAAAACAGCTATTTTCCCATATTTTCTTATAAGTTCAGGAATATGGCATATAATATGCATATAAGTTGTATAGTTTTTCGAACTAAATTCAGTTAAGTTCATTGCTTTGAGTTTTGCATAGTTTTCATAAAGATTTTTGATTTCAATTTCTAAAGTTATAGCATTTTCTATTGAAGAAGAATTTTCAATTATGGAAAAAATGTTTTTCCAATCCTAAAATAGATTAAAATTTATAATAAATTTGTGAAACAATGAGTAATGAAATATGATAAAAAAATATATTACCCGCCATATGTCCATAAAAATTTTTGTGCTATCGAAAGTTGAATATTTGTTTTCAATAAATGAAAATATAAAGTTTAAAGTTTTAATGCTTTCTCAATATTATTTCCATTAATTTTAAACTTTATATAGTTTTCACTTATATTTTCAGCTGTTATTTTTTCAGAAAAGTTATTATATTTGAGCATTTGATTGAATTCATTAACGGTTTCATCTGTATTACCGTTTTTCATAGCAATTATTAACTAAAAATTGAACTAAAAAACTTTTCAATTAATCTTATTCTTAAGTGCAAAGTATCGGCAATATAACAAGAAGGATCCAATTTAATTATCGTATTATTAATTATTCCATTTTTGTTTTGTCTAAAATCATTCCAATCTAATAGTTTTCTTTTAATAACTTCATTGTTTGAATTTAAAGTGTGGTCAATGTCATGAAATTGCTGTTTAGAGATTTTACAATAGCAGCAATGCTGCGCACCCCTCACACTGTTGATTCCCATAAAACATAATAAAGCTTTCATATCAGCACATATTAAAAAATTAATAGGGATTTCTATATTTTCATAAAATATTAATTTTTGATCTACAATAGATTGAATGTCTTTATGAAGATTTTGAAAATAATAAATTATATTATCATAAGTTTCATTAGCTGTAAGTAATCCCAAAATAATATGAAATCTAGTTTCAGGAAATTCAATATCATTTGCTTCAAATGCTATTAAAGTATATACAATTAAGTTTTTAGACATTTTAAAAACAGTTCCATCGATAGAAAGTTTTAGTATAATTGGGGTTTTCAGTGCATTAAAATTTTTCGACTTTCTAACGCATAATAATCGTAAACATTCATCAATTGCATAATCAAACTTAAGATAAGCTGCAAAAACTTGTTTCTCATCATCTCTTATATTTAGTACTGGTATTTTTGAATCTAAATCTATTTTAAGTTTATATAAATTTTGATTGCTATTAAATGTAATATTATTTGAAGTTAGAGTTTGAATAGTTTTTTGAGAGACAAAGTTTTTTTGCAATTCGCATAACGTAGTTTTCAAATTATTTTTTTCACTTTCATTCATGTTTTCATAACTTATAAATTTTTTTATTTCTAAATTTCCAATATTTCTTCTAATAAAATCTTTTTCGAAATCTATTATATGTTTATTTGAAAAAGACTTCAAAACAACTAAAGATAACTTAAGACCAAAACATTCTAAATTTTTTATTAATGTATTTGCAATATTAACTTTAACACTCTTTAATAAATTCTGTTGACCTCTTTTATCACATAAATCAAAGCCTTTTGTATTATAATCATAACTTCGTTGTGATTTTAAAACTGCATTTTATGATTTGAGTTCTTTTATAAGTAATTTATATTCATTTAATTGTTTTATATAGAATTCATTTAACTGTTTTATATGAAATTCACAGCATTTATTTTGCCCTCGAGTCGTCATTTTTAATAATTTTTATATTAACAAAAGCTTTGAAATTAATATTTTCAAATAAAATTAACAATTCACCAATTTTTTGCCTTTCAAAACCCAAATTATAGTTCTTATGCCAATAATTTGTTCTGCATATAAATCTTGGTATTTTCAAAAGCAAAGGATATGATATAAAAATTAGTTTATTTGTATGGTCGGAGATTTTAAAGTCTTCTAAATCATAGTTGAAAATAACAAGAAAATTGCATTTTTGAATTTCAAAGTATCCTTTATGATGATTACTTTTTTCTGTTAACACACTATTGAATAGTTTTCGGAAAACTTCTTCATTATTATTTACTTTAAAAGTAATATAATTTGTTTTGAAGTTTTTTTTATAGTTTTTAACAATATTTCTCTGAAATCACTTCTAAACAAATCCACTTTAATGTCAAAATTTTTAGGATTAATTAATAATTCTTTTTGATCACTTGTAATATCACTTTTGTTAATCCATTTGAAAGCTATAATACTATCGAATTCTAATTCACATAAAAATTGATCTCTTTTTATTTCTAATAACTCTTCTTATTTTATAAAAATTTCTTATAACACAATAGTAGTGATCCGATTCAATAGAATTTGACATTATTTTTTAGTCATATAATATGTCACAAACTTTTTTAGTAACTTTTTATGAACTTAGTTTAACAGAACATTATTTTTGCGCCTTTTCTTATAAAAAATATAATCTCTTCTATATTATTGGTAAGTAATTGCAAACTTTTTTAGCGATCAAAACCATTATTATTCAAAAAATCTGACCTTTGATTGAGCCCACATTGTGTTTGTGATAATCACACGCTTAACATTACTATATAAATAGTATATATATACTATTGAATTCAATGCAGCGAATGATTTGAATAAAAAAGTTTGTCAATTTATAATATAAAATGTTTTGACCTATAAGTAGATATATATGAAATGCAGTGCTAATCAAATACTTAAGATATAGTGGTTTGAGTCTAACATATTAATGCATTACTTGACTAAAAATTTATCAAATAAAAGCATAAAATATTCAGAACATTAAATAGGTACTATAGGCATGCATTGTTTAGTAATAACTATATATAGTAATTTTAATCAAATTTACTTTAGTCTGTCTTTGATTAAAATTAAATTAACATTAAAATTTTATCAACAATTATTATTTTAATATTTGTATCGAATGACATAAAGTTATATTTATTTTAAACTTTTTTTTTATCTTGAATAATGACATATATTGCCTAAGATGTCGCCTATTATAAAACGTGTTTTTACTTTTATGAGATAAAAGAGGTGTTAATATTACGTTTGAGATTCATTTTACTCAAAGGTATCGAACAAAAAGCTTAACTTTAAATTTTCGCTTATTTTTATTTAAATATTATACTTTTGTTCGTTTAATCTATTTTTGACTAAAAATGTTTGTCAAAATATTGTATTCTTTAAGAAATGTCACAAACTTTTTTAGTGACATTTTTAATAACATAACAATAAATTGTATTAGATATGTCTACTATTTTAATAACGATAATTATTAATTATTTGGTTTAGTAAATCAATGCATATTAATTTGCATTAATTACATTATTTCGTATAAGATATGTAATTATATTTGTTAGCAAACAGTAAAGTAATTATTTATTATTATTGACAAAAATATTTTTCAAAATAACGTGTATTTTAACAAATGTCGCAAACTTTTTTAGCAACACTTTTTATCAAATAATAGATTATTTACGATTTATATTTGAAAATAATAGTATTATATCTTCATAGTGTTTAATATTAATGCATATGAAAGTTATAAAACGGTAATAGAGAGTTCAGTGTTTACCTAAAGATGTTTCGGCAATTTATTGTATTCGCCAATAATTTTATAGAATACCGAATTTTCGATTTTACATATATTTTGAAGACTTTCGGGAATTAAATTGAATAAATCTAAGGTTGCGGAGGCGTCACAGATATTGTCGTACATTACATTGGGTCCATATTTACTATTATTTATCGGTTTTAAGAGCAATAATTTAGATAACATATCTAAACCTATCGGTTGATTTCGACCAGTATTTCGTCTGTAAAACTTCTGGATATCAAAAATATTTAATTCATTGATGTTTTCAGGAATAGGGAAACCGGATATTAATAAAGCTTTGAAATCACTCTCAAAATTGGCGAATACACACTTATTGTTTACCATTAAATCTGACAGTAGTTGTAACGCAAGCCTCCTATCAACTGATTTATTGCTTTGATGTTCATCTTTTTTTATATGAATAAACTGTTTGGGAATCCTATCATTAAACTTGAAATCTTTAAGATTCAGAAGACTATGATATATGATTTTTAAAGCACTCAATCGTCTATTATCTGAGCCCTGATATTCCTTAACTTTTGTCATCACAACAATACGTGCGGCGCAGTTCATGTGAATAATTTTACTTTTGAATTCTTCAGAACATGAGTAAAACTCGATGTCTATTGCGATGACTGAGTTTGTAGACAACGGATTCACTGGATTTAAAGTTTCATAAATAAAGGCAGCATCAGTTGGCGGGGTTTTCATAATGACTTCTGTTGTCGCGTCATATAGACACAGATGATTATAAGGCAACTTCTTGTAATTTCCCTCACAATAAGCGATGTGACCCTTAAGACATCGACAAATCGCCTTTTCATTTGACTTCTTTTTCTCCATCTTTTGATGCATTGAATTAATGTCAAAGTAGTCTTAAAAAACATTATAAAGCGTTAAATTAATTATTTTTAATCAATATATTTGTTAAAGAATTGAATTAAAAGTTTGCTTCATTTAATATACAAATAAAATATAGGTTAAGACATTTTTCAGTTAATTAAGTATAAAGTATTAATTGTAAAGGATTAGAGATTAAAAAAGTTTATCTCAAATTCCTGTTATCACAAACTTTTTTAGCGATAACTAAATAGTTATATTTTATTTAAATAAGAGATGTTTTAACTAAAGAGATGTTAAAAAATAATTTAATTGTAAAGGATTAGAGATTAAAAAAGTTTATCTCAAATCCCTGTTATCACAAACTTTTTTTAGCGATAACTAAATCAAAGGATTATATTAATTAAAAAATACCTTTACAGTTGACCATTAATTCATTATTCAATTTCTCTATAATGGGAGTTGTCTTCTGATAAAAAATTATAGACTTATCGTAAAAGTCTATTATGATTGCGAACATGTTATCTAATATGTTCTTTAGCGACGGATCAATTTCCGAGTCCATAAAATGCATAGCATTTAATGTGTCGATACTTTTGTCGATATTTTTGAAATTCAGCACAGGTTTTGATGCGTAGCATCCCTTTCGGGAATATTTATTTCCAATGAGTTTATTCTTCTGTCGTTTATTTAAATTTTTATTGCAATTAATACTATTAATAATAAAAGCGTTGGAGACCCAAATGAGATCATATTTCTCTTTTAATTGCTTTAGTTTAAGATATTTGCCTTCAATAGTCAAAAGATCATCGCATTGATTAGCCGCCATTTCAAAGCTATTCATACAATACAGTAAATGTGTATTTAAATGTCTCAAAAACACGTGTTTTTGATTTAAAGGGATAATAATAAGTGGCGCCGTCTTTTAGATGAGAAAACTATTAAATATCTCTTTATTAAAAAGTTGTTCCCCAAAGTTCGAAACGATAAATTGTTTGCATTTGTGAAACAACTTTGAAATATCATTAAATAAAAATACAATTAAATTTATTAAAGAAATTGATGAAAAACCAAACCAAAGACCAATAATTCCACCCAAATTATAAATTAATTCATTTATATCACTCTTGAAAGTTTCGAAATAACGAATATGTTTAGAGTTGATGGCAATTAAATATAGTTTTGTTGAATTTGATTTGTAAAATTCAAATACAGTTTCTAAATGAATTGAATTGCATTCAATAGAAAATTTTGCATTACAGTATTCTAGGGTTTCGAATGCAAATCTCTTAATATTTGCTAATGTACTAGCATTTACATCTTTATCGCATATTTTGTACATTTTTTTCTCTAAATATTCATAAAAATTCACGAAATATGTTAATGGATTTACTTTTGGTAAACAATTATATTTTTGAATCATAGATTCTATAATACAATTATATCGATTATATTCTATTTGATAGTCAGAAAACATAATATTATTATTTAGCATTGGATTACATTTAAAGTTGTGTTTCGCTAATTTTTGTATTGAATAAGATTTATATTTAACAATATTTTCTATATTTTTAGGAATATCATATGCACTGTAATAATTTGAAGTCAAGCTACCTAAACATATATTAAAATAATTGAATTTAGTTGAAAATTCAAATTCTATCTTATCAAGTTTATTGTCAAACTGCTTATCAATCAATAATTTTTTATAACTTGTATTTAAATTTCCAAAGAAAGAGTTCACTAATTGAAGACGTCTGCCAACAACTATATGAATATCAGGCTTAGGACAATTTAGCACTGTATTATATAATATTAATTTACACCTAATTATTACTTTTTTCTGTTCAAAATAATAATTAAATTCTTTCAATTTTTTCTCGTTTAGTAATTTGAAAAAATTATCGTAATATAGGTCAAATAGCATTTCATTTTTTTCATTGTTAGAAATATTTTTGTTTTCTATTATCTTTAGATATTTGTGAGAGGAATTTTGTGCCACTTCTTTAAAAATTTCTTCTTTAAATAAATGGGCAGTGAATGAAATTTTAGGCAATGTCTTCAAATCTATCAAATTTAAGCGAGAAATAATTTCTTCTTTTAAATAGTTATCGATTGTGTCTTTGATTTGATATAACATAAGAAAAATAAATGCAACCTTTATTGCATGCTTTGTGAAAATAAAAATTTTATAGATTGAGTATAAAAGTGAATATTTAATTATTACTTTTGTTATCAATTCAAAAGCATATAAAATTGTTGTATACAAACAGATACCGAACCACATTGAAACTAAACCTCCAATTGAACAAATATATTCATAAAATTCAAGTTTGGGCAAATGTTTATAAATAATAGTTTCTAAATTATTTTTTACACATCTTATTCTTGTTACATTTGTATTAGAAACTACTGGCTTAACTTCAAGATTCCATTGTTCATTAAAGTATTGTTTAATACAGTTGATCTTGCACTTCATCTTGATCAAATTACGATACTTTTGAAAATTGACATTGCAGGTTTCATTGATGCAAATATTAGTTTCTAAATCATTAACTTTATTATAAAACCACTTTCTATGGCATTTACATACAGATACTTCTTTTTTCTTCATATAATTTACAATACAATCTTCTTGAGAATGAAAACTATTTTCTTCGAAATTCAAACCATAATTTAAACAATCCGTTTGATAAGGATATGGTAACAGAGTTTGAGTGAAAAAACGTAATAATAAAAAATATGAATATTTACTTTTCACATTCAAATGAATATTGTAAAAATTAGGCGTTGCTTTAGTTTGGTGAACTTTAAAATAAAGTTTTTTAATTTTTGCGTAGACAAAGCTTTTAAAATTAATCATAAATTCAATATTGTAATCTTCTCGCAAATTAAATTTGTTGAATATTTGACTAAAAAATGTAACACATTTTAATAAATGTTTTGTTACACTAGCAACTTGAACTGAATACTTTTCACACATTTCACTTGTACGATTTAAAAATTGTACTCTACAATATATTGATTTGTCTATTGTATTTATGATTGCGCTAAAATTGTGATTATCTGAATATTTGATATCCGAGCAAATTGACATAGCTGGCACCTCTGTTTCTAACTTTTCACTTCTCAAATCAATCACTGTTTCATAACGACAATAATTTATAGTTAGATCAATAATTTGATAGATGAAAACTAACATAAAAAGACTTTTCATCGTTATTTTCCTAATCTTTAAAAAAATTAATAAAGACATCCTTTCTTAATTATTAATATGAATTTAAATTGTTAGCAAAAATTATATATTGTATATGATTCACAATTTATTAAAAATATCAGTAAAACCAAATATAATTGTCTGATTAAATAATTTTAAAATATACTGATTCACTTTCTTTGTCAAACTCCAATATTTTACATTTGTTTAAATAACTGAAAAGTAAAATATAATTTATTATTAGTATTATTATTATAAGGTGGAAAACAAAAATCAATTAAATTCGTAGTTGTATGTATTTTCAAGTTTAATTTTGTGTATTTCGAATAAACAGATATAAAGAATTTATTCACCATATATAAACAACATGTTTTTCATTGTGTTGACATAAGAGAGAATTTTTTCAATTAATTCAAATTGAATATTTTATCGTATATTTATCATAATAAAAGCATTTAATCTAATAAGGGCTCATCCTTAAAGTACGTACGCACAAAATTCGGATTTTTAGAACCCTCCCTCCCCCTTGTACGTATTTTGACATCTATTTGTTGCTATTTTTCTATGAGAGTTTAGTGTGTGTACGATTTTGATTGACCCCTCCCTTCCCATCAGCTCCGTATGTACTTTATAATGAGCTGATTGATGATGTATGATGAGTTAATAAACTTATTGATAATTCCCTAAGAGAAACCAAAAAATCCCCACAATTTATACCCTTATAAATGAAACCATTGTATTAAAGACAGGTTTTACTTATAGGGGGTAGGAATTGTGGGGATTTTTTGGTTTCTCTTCGGGAATTACCAATACTTTAAGTTTAAATGAATTGACATTTCAAAACACTTATTAACTTTACATTAATAATGTACTTAAATTGAATGTTCAAAAAACCCAACGTTACAATATTGAACAGTAATGTAATGGATATTTATGTTGATATTTTTGTATTCAAACTGATGAAACCCTTTCCCTTTCCAAACTCTAAACATAT
Organism: Nothrus silvestris; assembly: GCA_033995675.1. Taxonomy (NCBI): domain Eukaryota; kingdom Metazoa; phylum Arthropoda; class Arachnida; order Sarcoptiformes; family Nothridae; genus Nothrus; species Nothrus silvestris. The sequence goes on from JAUJYU010000320.1 coordinate 9,949, forward strand.
TATATGGACAAAAATACATATTTTTATAAATGACATAAATTATAAATATAAATACAACTTAACTAATGGTAAAATTTGGTACTTTTTAATATAGAAATCTCATAGGTTAGTGTACATAAAAAAAACAATCTATTAGTTTCAACTTATTATAAATGTTCATAAATATAATTGAAAACAAACGTTTTTAAGTGAAAATCAACTCATATTTAATTACAATTAAAACAATATTTGCCAACAATTAAAATGACAACAAATGAAGACATAGAAGACTATATGTCGGATACATTTGTCACTCAAGGAGTGAAGTAAGTGATGATTGGTTTAAATATTTAAAAATTATAAACTATTGATATTTTTAAACTAAAAAATATGATATCATAAACAAAAGTTTACAATTAACTGATGAATGAATTGATTTGATAGCGATGTCCGGCCATCACTTCTTCATAACCACAGATCTAAAGTAATTCACGAGTCGATGAAGAAGAAGATGAGATCAAATCCAAAGCCGAAGAGTTATTACAATGAATTAGAGAAACAATTAAGAGATGAAGCGCTTAATAAGCCTTTAGATTATAGTAATAAAGGATTTGAATTATTAGAGAAAATGAGATTAAAAGCGATTTCAACTCAACATAAATCAGATGAAAAGACGCTTAAAATTGAGTCCAATATTTCAGAACCAATAAAAATAGAGCTCAAGAATGATAGGAAAGGATTGGGTTCTGAAAAAGTGGTCAATAATAAGAAACAGAAACTAAATGTCAATCAATTTGATTATAAAATAAGTGAACAAAACTTTTTAAATCACAGGAAGAGTAAGAATCAGATGCTTTTGATTGAGAAAGACTTGAAGACTTGTCAGAAAGTTTGTCAAACATTAGATATCGAGTCAGGTATTGATGAAAATGAGTTTAGAAGACAATCACTGCGTCCGCAATGGTTTTGGCCGTCGATTAGTGTTGAGAATCAATCAGAAGAAGCTGTAAATGAAGAACAAAGTTGTGATGATTTAGAAGAAGATGAAAGTGAGATAAGTCTCGAACAGAAGTTAGAGATAATTAATGATTATTTGCGAAATAAATATTTCAAAATCTTCTTATAAACATATTTTAACACATTTGCGAAATTATTGTACAGTAGACTCTCGTTATAGTGAACTGGCAAATGCAAGACAAATCCGTTCACTATAACGGGAGTTCACTATAAAATGGAGATAATTAACATTAGCTCTATGGAAAATGGACCAAATTCAACATTTTAACCGTTCAATATATCGAGAGATTCACTATATCCGAATTCACTATATCCGAATTCACTATAGCGAGAGTTTACTGTAATTTTAGGATATTTGCCAAAACATTTAGAAAAAAGCTTTAATAATAGTATTTTTGTAGAATTAGGTTTCTTATGGAGCATAACGTTAGTAATTATCTACGTCTGAATTCACAGATAAGAATCAATTTAATCTAATAAGTGCCAAAATACTTAAATTACAGCTGAAAGACAGCTTAGGCTTAAATTCAATTTAATAATAGCTCTTTTGTTTATTAAAACTTGTGTTTTATTTTAAGAATTATTTATCACTTTATGTTATGAATTAAAATGAATTTATTATGAAGATTGTAAATACCTTAATACAGTGATACCTGGTTATAGTGAACCTCTTTATAGTGAACCCTCAAGTTTGATCCCAGCGATTCACTCTATCGAGGTATTACTGTAATATTTAGTTAAAATAAATTTATTGGGTGCAGGATCATTAAGCATTTATATACTTAAATGTTATGATTACTTATTTAATTGATAATTTAGTTATTGATAGTTTTATAATCATATAAAATATAAGCTTCACTTTAAGGATGAAATATTATCAGACAGCCATAAGATTTCAATAAAGAATTCATTAGTAGTTAATATTTTTAATATGTTATATTCTCATAATATAGAAAAGAGCTTTTTAAGATATAACATTATTAATCTTTATAAATTCTAAGATATCTAATAATGTTTTTTCTTATTAGCTTTAATAGCTTTATAGAAGCTTTACAAAAAGATATCTTTTACCTCAATAGTTAATAATTGAAATATTTATTTTATTAAAAGCTGTAAATAATTATTTTTAGACACTTTATAATATGAAAACAACATGTTAATGACGCGGAGCCTATTTGTATCATTACTTGCACAGTATAACTCATATGAGATCAAGTTTTTAGCCAAATATTTTATGAAAAGCTATATTATTATATTAAAAAATAGAAAATAAAAGATTTCTGATAACTAGCGTTGTTAAATTTACTAAATTTTTATAAAAGCACTAAATTTAGTAGTAAATTTATTAGATTATTTAGTAAATTTATTACAAAAATTTAGTAACACAAAAAATTTTAAAATTCAGTGTTATCATCAAGATTCGCCAAGGTCAATTGTATTATATTCTTCATAATTAAAATCTATAACGTTTTCGACAATAATTGCAATTATCATCTTTGATATGGTTAAAAATCTCTGAAGGTTTTCTTCCCATTTTACCCATTTTAAGAATTTGCTCGACGGTAATAATAATTACCATACTATTATTGATTAATTTGTGATCAATATTTAAATTTTAATTATCAATATATTAAATATAGTAAAATAAAACATAAATTAAGTCTAATTATTAAGAAATATATTAAAATTTACTAGACGTCATTTATGAGTAAATTTAGGAAAAAATCTAAATTTTCTAGTGACACTAAATTTAGTCCTTCCCAACGCTAAATAATATTAACAAAATTTTAACATTTAAGTAAATGATAAGATTTAACAATATTAAGAACATTTTTTTCAATTAATCATTGATAAGTTTTATCAATATTGAAAATACCTGTATTTTAAAACTTTAATCATTGACAAAATGTGAAAGATTTGAAGTTATAAAAAGCATACATTTGGAATTTAATGTTTCTTTGATTTTATGTTAATTATTAGAGGCCTGCAATTCGGGAGATTTGAGAAGAACATAGAACTTAGGCATACACCAAATTTTTCAATTTACAATAAATTATGCCTTAAAATTTTTATTGCAGCCCAAAATTGATTTTTATAAAATTAAATGAAAAATACATAAATAAATAGTATAAATTACGTCAATATTAAATAAAAGAATTAAATTGAACTACAATAAATTTTTTGATGTTTTCTTCTTTTAAATTTGTTCGTCTATCAAGAGAAGTCTTTGGAACTGATGTAAAACGCATTCAAATCGTATTTTGGCTTCAAATGTTAGACATATTTTGTGATTAATTGCAATAGCTATTTTATTAATAAATTTACACTTTTTTAAACACTTTTAAACGCTTTTAAATCTATTTCTTTAACACTTTCATTCACTTTTTTTTATTAAATAATTGATTTATACATAAAACAAATTTTGTAAATTTTTGCACTAATAGGGAATATTATTTTTGAAATAATATTAAAATAACTTCAAATAATATAATAAAGCAATATGTTTGATAAAAGCAAAACTTTGGAAAAATTGCGAACATCTGCTAAAATAATGCTTTTTCTCGTGTCTAATCATAAGACTTATTTTATACAAAACACTTAACACCTGTGACTATTTCTTATATCTAGTCTTTAATCCTTTCAATTCAAGATTAAGTATAATAATTTTTGTTTTAAAATTTTGTAAATTTGATTAAAAGAATTTTAGCAAAAAAAATTATTTTTAAGAGCATAATTTATGGTAAGTTGGAACATTTTGTATGCCTAAGTTCTTTGCTCTTTTCAAATCTCCCGAATTGCAAGTCTTTAAGAACTAATATTGATAAATGAATATTTAAAAAATTGAACACTACTTATATAAATATTTAATTAAAATCTTTTTTTCTCATTATTTATTTCAATTATTAAATATGTTTTAATTGATTTATTGAAAGACTCTCGAAAGGCACTAAAAGTTATATTTAGTATCGATTGTAAAAGTAATAAATCAAATTTCACTAATAAATGTTAATTGTCATATACTCTGAGGTGAGGGCACTTAACGCAGTTTCTTTACTTAAAAGTGTAATACCGTATAATATTAATAATTGCCAATAAATATAGGTATAAATTCTCAAATTTCTATTGTATATAATATGTAAATCAAATTATATTTTAAAGACAAATAAGACAATAAAATAACTTAAGTTTGAAATGCCAACTATTTTCTTATCTACTAAAGCATCACAATCTGATTGAACACACGTTTAAGTTTTACGATAATTGTTTGTTTCAAACCAGTTTGAATCAGAAATTGTGTGAAATCTTGAAATATCGCGTAAAATACCATTAAATGTTTATAAAGTACTAAAACTTCTTTGTTTAAATGTGTGCATAATTACATGCTTAATATGAATGATACGATTATATTACAAATAATATGAATTATGCCTACTATTAAAAGAAAAAACTACTTATTTAGTGAATTAACTTTCTTTTATAGAAATAAAACTTATTTTAACATCAAATGAATTTTTAAAA
>JAUJYU010000321.1:0-14460 GCA_033995675.1 Nothrus silvestris
CTATTTGAACAATGATTACGATCTGTTCTATGACTCGAATCCATTAATACAATTAATTACAATTTATTGAATTAATAATTATTGAAAAGACTGAGATTTGGCCTCATTTTAATAAAATTGTTAATATTGATACAGTATTTAGAGTTAAATGACTTTTCCTGATTCACCAAAACTCTCATCAAAACAATGATCATAAATATGAGAACTGAATGAGACCTAACATTTACATCATATCAAAGCCAATTGAGAGCTCAAAATATTGAATATAATATAATTCACAAATTAAGTTTAGCAAAAATACCACTTTTATCATCCCTTATTAGTGTCGCCTTCAGTGCGATTTCAGCGTAACGTTATTCGTGGATGAGATACTCAACTCAAATGTTTAATTAGTGTTGACCTCTCGTGGATTGAGCTTTCATTATATTAATAGATCTCAAAGTGATTCACATTGAGAACACATTGCGAACACATTTTTGAGTTGACTTTAATATAATGGCAGCAATTCATACACTGAACCCAAAAGCCGAGATTGCCAGACATTCTCAGGCTTTGGCCATCAATATTAGTGGTGCGAAAGGTCTTCAGGAAGTGTTGAGGACTAATTTGGGTCCAAAGGGAACGATGAAAATGTGAGTCCTATTCCAATGATATATAACTATAGAAGGCATGCCTGGCTTTGTCTCATATTTTCTAATGTATAGAAAACTATAGAAAACTCCTTAAATGGAAATATTGTGCATTTCTATACATTTCTATACATTTATTAATTGTAACCATTTTTTTGCTTTGAAGGCTTGTGAGCGGCGGCGGAGATATCAAAATAACCAAAGATGGAAATGTTCTTTTACATGAAATGGTAATTACAGAGTGTTTTACATTTTACAACTATTATTGATATAGTATTGATATTAATATACTGTAAGTTAACTTTACGTATATTAATGTCTTCTATTAATATCAAAAAATTCTTTATATTTATGTTAATTATAATTAATAAATAATTGTTCTCTAATTTTAAAGAGTTTTTGTTTAAGCATAAATACAATGAGTTATTAATATAGAGTTTAAATACAAGTAATGAATTCTATGCCATATTAACCATACATGCGATGTCATATGATATATGTATTAATATAGCAAATACAACATCCGACCGCTTCCCTCATCGCGAAGGCGTCCACCGCTCAAAACGACGAAACGGGTGATGGAACCACTTCTACTGTACTTCTTATCGGAGAATTACTAAAACAGGCGGAACTCTTCATAAATGAGGTGATGGTTAACTCTTTTTTTTAATTATTGTTAACAATTTGATAAACACGTGAACAGGGATTACATCCTCGAGTGATCGCTGATGGCTATGATTTGTCGCGTAAGAAAGCGCTCCAATTTCTCAATGAATTCAAAATAGAACAGAAAGACAACGACAGAAACACTTTGGTCAATGTGGCCAAGACTTCGTTGCGAACCAAAGTTCACCACAAACTGTCCGATCACTTGTCAGAGATTTGTGTGGACGCTATTCTCACTATAAGGCAAGACAGTAAACCAATCGATCTGTTTATGGTTGAGATCCAAGAAATGCAACACAAGTCGGTCGAAGACACCACTCTTGTAAAAGGGCTGGTCTTAGATCATGGCGCACGACATCCAGACATGAAGAAACACGTGCGCAACGCTTTCATTCTCGCCTGTAATGTCTCGTTAGAATACGAGAAGACGTAAGTGTATTGAAAGTGTATATTAAACATGTTTATAACAGTTGCACATTGACTGCGATGACAACGTATTCTCTCACTTACAGTACAGTTCATTCCGGTTTCTTCTATAAGTCGGCCGAAGAAAGAGAAAAACTCATTGAAGCCGAGAGAAAGTTCATCGACGAAAGGGTCGCCAAAATAATCGATTTGAAGAACAAAGTCTGTGGCGATGACAAAGACAAGAATTTTGTAGTTATTAATCAACAGGGAATTGATCCCATTTCATTGGACACGTTGTCCAGGGCTGGCATTGTGGCCCTCAGGAGAGCCAAACGCAGGAATATGGAGAGACTGAGTCTCGCCTGTGGAGGCTTTCCTATGAATTCATTGGACGACATGAATCCTGAATGTTTAGGATATGCGGGAGTTGTTTATGAACACACTTTAGGCGAAGAAAAGTACACTTTTGTCGAAGAGCTGAAGAATCCATTGTCGGTAACCATTCTTATTAAAGGTCCGAACAAGCATTCAATAGTTCAGGCAAAGGATGCTATTTATGATGGGTTGCGAGCAATAAAAAATGCCATTGAAGATAAAAGTTTAATTCCCGGCGCCGGAGCTTTTGAAATAGCTCTCTATTCAACACTACTTAAATATAAGAACGAAGTCAAAGGAAAAGCGCAATTAGGAGTTCAAGCATTCGCTGATTCACTTCTAGTTATTCCTAAAACACTAGCCTTTAATGCAGGCTTCGATCAACAGGACGTCATCATTAAGTTATTGCAAGAATACAACGCATCCTCTCAACCGACTGGAATCGACTTGAATAGTGGCGAACCTATCAATCCGCTCGATCTTGGAATTTATGACAATTTTAGAGTCAAACGACAACTTATCAACTCGTGGTAAGCATTTTTGGAATATTTATTGTAGGATTAACTCTATTAAACTCGACTTGTTTTACAGCACAACAATTGCTTGCAATTTGCTATTAGTGGACGAAATCATGCGCGCGGGTCTCACTTCACTCAAAGGAGATAAAGGCAATTGATCCACACCGTGACGCACCGTTTCTTTAATCAATGACATGAGAACATAATTTTTTATAACTTTAATTATTTACATAAAAACAAGTTTACATGTGAGCTATTAATTAATAAATCCATAACCTATAAGTTAACCGATTGCACCTTTTCTTAAAATTATAAATTTGTATCGAATGTCTGCTTAAAATAATCGCTAAACGAGAGTAAAATTAAAATATGGAAATTTGATGAAAATGATATACACAAGAGATCTTTTTAATTAATTTGTCAAATAATTAGTTAAAATATATATAATGCAAGACTGCCAGCAAAGGCACTCTTAAAGACTGTATGAAAGAGTAATAATTAAAATGGATATACAGTAATGTACAGAACACTAATGTATATGTAATGTGAGCTTATCTTGTCTTCAAGTTGATCGGCAGTGAGAAATAAGTTGAGATGAAAACTACTCAAGTTTTAAAAATTGTTACCATTTCTCCTCACGCAATATCACAGCATTTAAAATATAAATCTATTTAATGTTTTACATTCAATGATGTCTTATATGAAGAATAATTTAAATCCTAATTACTATTCATCGTCTGATAAGGGCTCATATTGTGGAGCCATTGCATTACTAGTAGTGCTCTCAGGCGTTCCACTGGCACTGACGGCAGACGACTGTATAGTAGAACCAGTGCTTTGAGTGATTGGTTCAGCCAAACCGGTGCCAACCGATGGCGTCGATTGAGCAGTACTCGAAACTGTAAATGGCGTATAAGCAAAATTGTAAACCAATCTATTAAAACTCCGGTCACTATCATTACCTCCAGTTGTGTTCACATTTGTCTGTATTGATGAACTATTGTTTGAATTCCCTGTAATTGAAGAGGCTATTGATGCCATTGAAGAGGCCATTGATGCCATTGAAGCCATAGAAGCGCCTGAACTCGAAACACTATTGGCAGAGTTGGAGGGAGAATAGCGTTCTGATTGAGTCGTCACTATTTGATTAGTTTGTAAGTTTGAATTGGGGTTTGATTTGGTCTGCGTTTGATCCGAAGCAACACTCAAACCACTGCCCACTCCGATTGGGCTTTTCTTCAATTCGATTACAGATGAAGAAACTGAATGACTTTGATTTGGAACGTCAGGCAATGCGTTTTCACTGCTAGAACTGATTAACTTTTTATTTGATTTATCATTTTGTATATCAGTTGTTGTTATTAGGCTTTGTTGTGTTGATGGAGTCGTAGAAGTGGGTGGAAATTCTGGATCTGTTTTATCAGTTGGTGATGAAGTGCGCATTGAGACCGACTCGTCGATCACCATTTCTCCGGGAGAATTAGGACTATCGGGATATATAGTCTTCATATCTGATTCTTTATCAGTGGTGTCGTCATTACAGGCAGAGCTCACTTCACAGTTAGATTTTTCTGCATTAACTGTGGTTTCAGTGTTTTCTGAAGAAGAAATATTTGCAATTAAATCGTTAGAAACAACTTTGTTTGTGGTATTGTTGTCTTCTATAGAACTCTGAGAAATGGCTGATTCGCTATTAATTGATTTATTGTCAAAAGCTTTTGTAATTTTCTCATTGGTTGCACTGATGAGAGATTTTGCTGAACTCTCAACTTCTACAGAATCTGATATCTCATTTTCAAAGCTTTTTCTCATCTTCTTCGGTAAACTTTGATCTTCGAGTTCATTGTCTTCTAAAACTATTGCTAAGTGAGAACTTGAAGGCGAAGCTGATTGTGGACGAGATGACGAAGTGCTCACCGGTAGTGAACCTTTAAGTACATCCAAAGGCGGAGAATTGACTTTTTCATGTTTCTGAATCATTGTATTGGATGTTTTGTGTGACAAATCCTTAGAATCAGAACAAGACCCGACCCTTTCATCCGTCTCTAAATTGATAACTATGGAGTCATCTTCTCTATTGGATTTATCATTTTGCTGTTGAAATGGTTGAACTTCACTGTTAGATCTTTTGTTGACGTCATCACCGGTTTCATCAGTGGTTGTTCTCATGACTTCTACGATTCTGTTTTTCACGTAATCCAAAGGCGATAAATTCATTTGTGAAGACGGCGTACGATTAGAGTTGCAATTCGTTTGATTACTGGTAGTGATTATTGGTTGAGTTAGTTTTGACACAACATTAGTTGTATTAGAATGTAAAGCATCGGAACTCTCTGTACAATAATAATTACGACTACTTATGACATTTTGTATTCCAGTGGTTGGCGTCCAAGTAGTTTGCATTTGACTAAATGTGGTCGGAATTTGAACACTATTTTCAGTTGATTGAGAAGGCGGTGAAATGGGCTCAACGTTATAATGACTTAATGGAGGGGACGACGAGTTCACAGGCGATTGATATACCGGTCTTTGCTCTTTTGGGGACACATTCTGAACGACTCTAATTATTTGCCTTTCATCCGAATCTTTCACTTCTTTGCTTTGTTGTAAAGCTTTTCTCAATTTCCAACTCGAAAGTGGCGGCGAATGAGTATCTGATGGGGCATTAGAAACGGCCGCCGCAGCGATGCCCTCAAGCATTCCTCCCCCACATGTACCAGAAACTGATGGAACCAAATTTCTAGACTCCATACCCATTGATGTCATGCCATATAGAGAAGGACTACTGCGAGAATCGATATGCATAAGAGTATTGGCATGAGTTCGGCTATCATTACTATAATTTTTAGAAATGATAGTTGCGATGTGTTGGCCAAATGTTATATTTTTAGAAGAATAATCATTTGTCTGTGAGGTTTGAACTTCTGGTAGCCTTTCAATAGAGGAATAAGTTTTATCGGGATCTGGACTGTCATTGATTGTTACAATTTCTTCACGATTGGGGTATTGCGAGGGAACAGCTTTTTCAGAGTTTCTGTATTTCACGAACATAGAGTCGACTCCAGCTGTCGGTGAAGTACTGTTGACGTTAGGTGTTGTTGAAGAAGTGGTAGAATTGGAATTGTTTTTGCCGTTTGGAGAATCAGTCGATGAGTTGATTTGATGAGTAATAATAGCGTCAATCAAATTGGCGGCAGTGAACTGTCCGCGCGAGGAATTGCTCTTTTGGTTGTCTTTTTGAAATGACTGAGAGAATAGTTTCGAAGCTTCGTTGTCTAATTCACTCATTTGAGGTCTTCCGTGATGTCTCGATTCAGCTGCTAATTCAGTGATGTCTTCAGATTTGATTTTCATGTTATGATCGCTGTTACGCCTGATCGGGTCCTGTTGTCTGAGCTCTCTTTCGAATTGCTCTTTAGAAAAGGGTTCGCGAGGAAACCTCAAACTCGGCTGTGAAACAGCTGCGGGACTTTGCTGTTCATTAAGAGATCGGACATATCTTTGTCGGTCGAGTTCATATTGTTCTAACTCTAATCTTCTTCTTTGTTCCAAAATTAGAGCATGATTTTCAGGACTTGAGGCCATTGAGCGACTCATAGCATATGATTTGGCATCACTTTCATGTGTAACACTTGTCATTCGCATTTTATCTTCCGATTTGTTTCTTAAATCATTATTAATATCGGTTTCATATCTTGGCCTTCCGTGCATTTCCATTAATGACTTTTCCAAACCCTCAACATTTTGCTTATCCTTTACATGAGAACGAATCGAAAGTTCAGAGCGAGAGCCAGAGTGTGAACCAGAGTGTGACCCAGAGTGTGACCCAGAGTGTGATCCAGGATGTGGTCCCGGGTGTGATCCAGGCCTCAGTTCCATATTGGGAACAGCAAGACTTTGTTGGGCGGCCGCGGCGTTTACAAGAGTTGTAAACGCGTCATGAGATGGAGTATATAATGATGAAGTGATGGGCACGTGAGGCGAGATCGCGCCTCTCATTCCTGGATGTCCTATAGGACTAATTACTTCTGTTCGATATTCTCGCGGAGAATTGGATTTTGGCGCTTGAATTACAGACTGTTTCAGATTTGGTGCGTTCCAGTGCTGTATTACGTTTTGACGACTCTATTCAGTTATCAAATACAACTAACAGTTAAACAGCTATTTATAAACAGCTATTTATCATCAATACTCACGTAATTAGGACTTTGCGATCCGAGCGTCGAATGTCGTGCAGACCAGGCGGACAAATGTGCTTCTGAAGAGCCAACTATAGGAGATTTGTCGGGAATGATCATCGCTTGACTTTCTCGGTGTGGTATTCGATCGGAATAAACAGATGACTGAATTGATGTTAAAGGAGTATTTCCTGAATTCTGAGGATAATTCTGATATGAATTAGTGGTGAGTCTGTTTTGTTGTGTTTTCTGTTCGTTATCTCGCGAACGCGACTCAATCTGTCCGTGAACTGGAGTCGACGATCGTCCGTCTTTATCGCTTGAATTACTGCCCCTTCGGGTAAGCATTTGCTTAGAAGTGTTGAAATCAATCATTATTTGCTTTGAACTCAGTTGTGATTCTTTATGAAACGGAGACTTATTTATTTGGTTAAGACTTGATTGATAGGCGTTTTGCTGTTGAAATTGAGGTGAATAAGAATGATGTCCAGTCGGTGAAGCTCTTCGATAATATTGTTCTGCGGATGGAGAATCGTATATCATGTTGAGGTTAGATCGAGACATCATTTCTCCTCTATTGCCTTCAACAATCATTCCCTCATTTTTTCTTCTCATGGGATCTAATGGTAAATTAGAGTTACCAGTCATTAAAGGTGTTCCGAGTGTTATGGATCCGCCCTCTTTATGGGGAACCGATGGGATTTGTCGAAGTAATCCTTCATATCTTGACTGTCCGTAAGGAAAGTTGGATTGTTGTGGTATTCCAGGAGTTCCCTGTGTTATAGAGCCACCGCTCGCAGCAGACACTGGCACTAGTTTTTCTCTATACAATTTAGGAGATAACTGAGGATAGGATTGATGTGCTTTTCCAGATGTGATCAAAGGAGGAGGCGGTGGAACTGGGCTTCCCTTAGTTATTGACATTTTATTAATTGTTCGATTAGAAGGTGATGTTCTGCACTGCTGTTGCATCGCTTCCATTCTTTCGGGCAAAACATAAGCAGAATTCATATGTCGAGTGGGATCTGAATGTTTAACAGAATTATAACTTTCTTTATTTTCCGCGTTCTGTTCACCGATTGGAGTCGAACCACGATTTTGGTTGGAATGAGCGGGAGGTATATATCCGTACGGATAATCATTTCTATGTAATAATATTTTGTCTTTAATAGAAGACGGGCTGAAATTTCTTGAAGGACTGTAATTGTCAAGCCTTCGGTCTTTTTTACTCAAGTCTTGAACCTCATAATTATCTGGTTCTATAATCACATAAGGATGTGATGGATGATTAGGAGATGCACTTAAATGTTGTGAATAAGAGGCCATCATTGCTAACCCTTCAGGTCTCTGAAGGTCAGGATTTTTGAAACAAAGTCTTGACGGACTTTCCCTATTGCTTGAAAGTGAATCTGCTTTACTCATATCAACTATATTTTCACGTTTAACGATAGGTAATGGATATATACCAGAATTGATTAGATCATGATTTTCTTGCTTATTATTTTCATTGCCAACAATAGGGGAGCTATTGTTGCGCATTGGCTTTAAAGGTGACTGAAGACTCATTTCAATCGCTTGATATATCAAATCTCGGACACATGTGGGCTCCTCTTTATTTACATTAGTCATCATCGTTGAATTGATTGATGTTTGATGTGTTGACGGAGCGTTTGGATTAATCAGAAATGGCGGCACTTTTTGACGAGCGTTCACACTATTTGAATGAGGATCTGATGTTCGCAATACAGAAGGCGAATGAGACACTTTTCTAACCATATCCATATCAAAAGCTGCGTCATGACTGGCAGGTCTCACATGTTTGTCCACTTGTTGGTTGTGCTGAAAGAATATATTATTAGACGGCGGAAAGACAGGCATCGCTGAGTTAGCCCTCGGCGGAAGATTAACAGCTGGTGATGACGACAGTCTTTCGTTTTCACAATTTCCTTGTCCTTCATCTGCACTCATAGTAGCGCTACTGTCGTAATCACTTTTAAGACTTCCTTGAGATGCACTCAAGCCTTTGTAATCTTGAAGTTTATTAAAATCTTCCTGAAAATTATTTGTTGTTGAGGAACATCTTAAATGATCGGCCTTTCCATGGATTGTCTTAGCGTTTGCTTCAATATCTTCTAAATTCTTATTTAAAGGACTCGAAGCACTGGCTGTATCGCTATTACACCTCTCATTACCTTCTTCTGCACTTGAAGTCTCTTCACTGTCTTCATCGCTCATTTCATTCCAATATTCATCAGAATCTGATTCACCGTTTTTTGAAGTTTTGCCAGAAATGGTGAAAAACTCTTTCAAAATTTGATTTAAGTTGAGCTCATATTTAAAATTAAAATAGAAAGTTCGACATTCTTTAGCTGTTTTTGTCCGAATTTGAGCTGCGATTGCACTCCAATTCTTTCCGTGTTGTTTAATATTGAGTTTGATTTGTTCGATCTCAGTCTCAGTCCATGAATTGTTAACTGAAAATGTGTTACTTTGCTCGGCATTAGTCCGTTCTGACGGTGGGATAACTCCTATTCTTCGCGAGACTCTCATTACACAACGCGGACACGCAGTCTTGGTGTCGACCGACATATTCAATTCATTTGCATAGAGTTGTTTCCTTTCAGGATTCATTTCAAACCAAAGTTGTGGCAACATTTTGAGTCTTTTCACTTTCCTTCGCGGGGTTTTACACGACGGAAGCGGACACTGACGACGAACATTCTTAAAGTGACACATCAGACACACTCTCATTCCTGGCTTAAAATTATTATTACTAATACCGTAAAGATTCGTATTAGAAAGAGTTATGGGCCGTGACTTCGAAAAGTTTTCTACTTTTGAATCACAAAGACTACACTTATGATTGCTATCACATGACGACTCATTGTTTTCATTCGTATCCTCGTTATCACTAATATTATCACACTTTATATTACTTCTAATAATCGAATCTTCAGACTTAACAACAGAATTGGAACCATTAAGGTTTTCATTTCCAAATGTTGTCAAAACACTAGAATTAGTAGAAGCCGTAGTTGTGATCACATTCACTACTGTTTGAGATACTATTGGAGTAGTAGTTGTAGTCGTTGGAGTTGTTGTGGACGCGACACTTGTCGACGCACTTTTTGGAACTTCATCCGAGTTTTGCTGTCGATTCACAACACTAGGAGAAGGTTTCTGTTGTTGCTGCTGTTGTTGCTGCTGCTGTTGTTGTTGATGTTGTTGTTGTTGCTGTTGCTGTTGTTGTTGTTGTTGTTGTTGAGCTTTAACGAGTGCACGCGTTCTCTTTTTCACGTGTTTTCTCAAAAGTTGTTTATAATTTTCTCCTTTTTTGGAGAGATAGTAATATTGCACACACTCTGAAACACTTTTTCTGTCTAAATAACTAGCGATGAGACCAAAGTTCTTCGGGTGCTGCAGATATTTTTCCCTAAATACTTCTTTTTCCTGATCAGTCCATATATTAAGCATTTGTCTCTCTTTATACTCAGACATCGGGTCTTCAATAATTCCATTTCGATTTATAAAATTATGTTTTCTATGTCTGGTATCTAAAAGAATGGGTGGAATTACAGCATAACTTCTCATCTTCTTATCTTCTAATTCCTGTTCTTGGAGACCATCCATTATCTCTTCGAGTTCTGCGTCACTTCTAATGCGTTGTCCGACACGAGAAAACCTTTCTTTATCTTCTCGTTGTTTTCTTAATTCTGGGAATTGTTTTTCGAAATATTCTCTTAATTTAATATCTTTAGACTTTTTTGTAGGATTGGTTTCTTTCTTCTCAAGCTTTTTAAGCCACGATAACATCAATTTGTCGTACGTATCCGTTAAGTAACGCTCTCTTATTTGTTTTTCATGAAATCTTTTCTTAAAATAAAATATTAATTTCTTCTTAAAACAAATATATTTCTTCTTATTTTCGTGATATATAACTGTATCCGACGGCTGATTATATAAAGGCTATAAATATATAAATAGATATATGTTAAGTAAGATATATGAAAAATGGTATCAAAATTGAATACCAGTTCTATTTTAGGTCCCAACTTATCGAATTGTGAATGAGCTTTCAAGGTTTTGGCCTAAACATCAAATTATTATTATTTACAATAAGACTCTGATATGAGACAATCGCGTCTTACCTTATTATCTGAATAAATGAGTTGTGCAATACTCAGCTGTTTTGAGTCCTGCGCCACACTGTCCTGCGCCTCCTGGTTCTCAGCCGTTGGTTTGCTGGTCACGAGTTCTAACTCTTGCTGTAGTCAAACATAGGTAACAAATTAGAGTCTAATAACTCAAATTTAAAATGGAATCTAATTATAAGCAATGCTTACCTGCTTTTTTCTCAATTTTTGAATTTGTGACTCTGCCTGAAGTATTTCCCTATCAATCTTATTAATGTTTTGCAACAATTCATCTTTCGATGATCTTAAAGGTGACATTTCTTGTCTAATGTCTTCATTTGGCAGCGTTGGAGATATGGCTTCGACCTGAGGCGTGTATGCCGGCTCCTATGCAATTGCATGTATTTTTAGATTCATTTTTAAATGTTAAATAGAAATACATTAATAATGTCCATAATTATTTAATCTAATAATTAATTATCGCCAAAAATTTTTAATATAATTTTAAAAATTTACTTTTCTTTATAATAGGAATTAATGAATGTGAAGAAATAATTTAATCAATTTATCTAAAAATTATATCACTAACAATTGCCATATACTGTACTGTATTTAAGCCGAACTTATGTTATAACAGATTTAGCTAATAAACTGATTTACATCCTTATAATTTATGACTTAAACAAAGCAATGAATTTTAAATATTAAAAAATTTGAAGCCGAATATTAATAGAATTATAAAATATTATTTGACATAAAGTAAAAATAGTTAATAATGATTAAATACCTTTTTAACTTCAATAATATCTCGCGTATCGATAAGCAAAGGCTGATGTATTGGAGCTCTGGATTCATTAGTTAAACCTAAACGCGGCCTTTTATTAGCCGATAATTCAGAAATATCTTGAATAAGATGTGATTGTGTTAAATGATGTGAAGGAATCATTTGAGCTGTTGAATGATGCGGTCCGACCGGTAGGTGTAATCCATGTTGAACCATATGGATTGGTTGTGGACCAGAGTGTTGACTCACTGAAGTCGATGACAATGGCATAGATCCCGATTTTCCGCGATTATCATATGAAGCGTAACGATAGAGTTCATATCTATGATAATATGAATAAGACATTTGGTAGTAATGGTCCCAACTTTAATACACAATTAAGTCCAGTAAGTAATACCTGTCTCTATCCATTCTATTAGCATAAGCTGACGACAGAGCTGAAGATGAACTAAGAATATTATATTCATTGGTTTGTGCATTATGTGGCAGAAGTGATGGACGTCTTCGAACTATTTGTGGCGTAGAGTGACTGCCGGCGCCACTCGAGACATTGGCTCCCGAATGATGCAATTCATTAGATTCGCTACGATTTCGATACGATCTATCAATCGTTGCTGAAAATTCATGAGCATGTCTTTCAAGCTATTATTCAATTTGATAAACGACAAAATCAATTAACAGACATTTCAATATTATATTATATATAATTATATATTATTATATATGAAAGTTCAACAATCACTAAGGCTTAAGTGAATTTTATAAAAATCAAATTTATCACTACTTTATCTAAACAAGACATTAATATATCTCATTAAAAGTAATAATAAGATAATAACCTGATAGTTGCTCTCTCTATATGGTTGCGGACCAACAGCTGCCGAATGAGGATTATTACCTCCAATATATATTGGAGTCAAATGGTGTTGTAGTGATGCCGAGTGTGGCCCCGAATGATGGTATGAATTCCGAATCGGTTCTTGTGTTGTTCCGGGATAGGGGTAGACTCGAGTGCCGGGAATAGTCGGTGGACTCAAGTGATCCGAATGACGCTTTGGTATATAACCACCACTTGTTTCATGGAGAGACCTATGTATTAATTAAATTCATCTTTAAAACTTTATATTAAAACCATTTATTAAATTGTTTTATTTTAATGCTATTACAACTATTGCAACTGTATTGGTATACTGTATGTTGAAATGTGAAAATAATGTCGAATGACAGATGGCTAGAATGGCTACTTCAATATACATTTATTGTATACAAAGTACCATATTTGGGTTTAAGTTTAAACTAAAAGTTTAAACAATTCTTAAAGTTTAATAAAATATAACTTAAATAAATAATATATTGAAGTCTTTTTCAAACGTAGCAAATACTAAATGTATTAATGCAAGCCTTTGGGTCTGAAATACATTAGAATTGTATTTTAGAGAAAATCATAGTAAAAATGTACTGTACTGTACATTAATTTTATTTTTAAATTTCGATTTTGAGAAGGATCTTAAGTGAAGGAAATCGGGACAAGAAATTTAAACCTTTTTAAATTCTTAAGATCTTTAATAAATATTTTCATCTAAATTAATGTGAGACACTTTTTACATTATGTTTAAATCGATAAATTTTAAAAATTCCTACGATGTTTCGATTCTGTCTCTTATCAAATATTTGATATCAGAGAAAATTTAGTCCGAAATTATGAAAAGATGAAACTCATATTAACTATAATAATGAAATTATAAGTTAATTGAAGTGAAATTTTAAAATGCTTTCTTAATTACAGTTTTTATCAAAAGAAGAAATGTTTGAATAGGCCTACAATTGAGACTAGGCTTCCGGTTTGGTTTTGCAAAATAGTTTACACAACAAATGCCTAACGAGTAGATGTCTCGACACGAGTTGAACCATAGCTCACTCGACGGAGCAAATCAAATGACAATCAGAAAATTGAATTTTTTAAAAAAATGTTCTCCCAATTTTTGATATGATATCATTGTTTGATATAATAAAATTTTTTAAAGAGTTTCAATTAAATTGGAAATGAAATGGAGATGAGAAATTTGAGAAATGTAACTTTTGAATACTATAAAATATTGAGTTGATGTGAAAAATGAGTTTAATTGAATAAAAGTGAAGTAATTTGTGTTTTTGTTGTTTTTGGTTAGTGAAAAGTGAGAGTATTGTGTTGTTGTACAGACTAAGTTAGAAATGAATGGCGTTGTCCTCATTGAGAATCAACCTTGAATTGAATTGAATAAGAATGATGAGCGCTCAAACTGGTTGTGTTTTGAGTGTTCCCTTGCGATAGACTCACCAAAATATAATCAATAGATACGTTTTATGTTTCGTATGTGTTCAGTGGTTAAGACTATAATGAATTGATAGGGAAGATAGGCATACAATGCAGACGCAGATAAGGTCTAAAAATGATGTTTCACTGTTAACGTAAATCGCATATAAATATACACATTTTTATTTCACTTGAGCTAAGCTAATGTGACGTGTTTTGCAAAAAATGCCACCACTTTTTTAGTTCTAACATTTTTGAAAATTTTTAAAGTTCCGGTTTTTGGGTTTGAGGGCTCTTTAATTTTAGATAAAACTTTTCATTCGTGGCGTTCATTGTCTATTGTAAACAATTGTTAATTCAAAAAATTACAATTCATTTATATAATAAAATTTGTGAATTTTATTATATAAATTCACAAATTTTATTATATTCTATATTATAAACTTTAAGACTAAGTGAAACATGAATCGCAAATG
>JAUJYU010000322.1:0-14456 GCA_033995675.1 Nothrus silvestris
GGACACTTTATCGACAGCCACTTTATAGAGAGCCACTTTATCTAATCTGTTAGGTAAGGTTAGGTTAGATTAAGTTAAGTTAGGTTAAGTTAGGTTGGGTTAGGTTATGTTAGGTTAAATGGCTGTCGATAAAGTGACCCACTTCCCACTAAACTTATATCCTTATCCATCTGATATTTAATGGTCGTTCGTTCCTTACTTTTCTGTATAAACCTTTAAACTGTTTTAAATCCTAAAATTCTCATTTTTCTCACAGAAACTTAATTATTGTAAATCGTATTTCTATTAAATTATAATAAGAGTATTAATTAATTGTCACCAGAATTTCTAGTTCAGAGTCAGTCTTATTTAAATTTATATTAAATATTTAGTGAAACAATATTTCTCAATGTTATAATAATTTTCTTGAATTTAAGTGAATTTCAGAAATTCGTCAAAACAATGAAAATAAGCCCAAAAATGATAACAAATATGTGAGACATTACAAATTTGAACTCAAATAATAATTTAGTTTACTTTTAAACTATAGATGAATACAATTAAATAAATAGTTTCCTATATTTAGTGCGATCCATAGGTTAAAAGTTGAAGTAACTTCTAAGAAATGCCGATGATTCTCACCTATATTTTAATCCTTAAAACCCATTTACTATTTGTGTATCGAATAATCAATTGACCAACAATGGAGTTACAATTTATTTATATTTTATTAAATTAAATGCTGTAAATAAATAGATTAAAAATAAATTTCGTAAATAACTTTATTTATCAAATGTCAAATCAGGTGAATATAATACAAATTGCATTTCTCTACCAATTCATGTCATAAATGTTGAAAAGCAATCAAATTAGGATAAAAAAGCTTATAATATTGTGCTTAAAACTTTAGTTGCGAACAATAAATTCATATCAAATATCAATATATTCTATACAATACAATTAAAAAGATTTGGTATTATTGCCATTTAAAAAACAAGTTACACCACAAGTCTCACCAAATGCTAATTACACACATTTCACACTAATATTTAATCAACATTTTTCAAACTCATACTTAATATAATTACTAGTTATCAATAATATTGCTTTTGAAAAACGGTGGGGTTTTTAATCATAACAGTTATACAAATTATCAAAAATTTATGTTTTTTGAAGCAGAAAAAATTTGGTTCTATGAATACTTTTCGATGAATTACAATAAGTTCTTTTCATTTGTTTGTCGAAGAAAATAATTTATTATAAATCTTTTTTATTATAATCTTTGTCCTTAAATGGTATTAAACAAATAGTTTATTTACACATAAGATTCTTCTTCAGAACTGTTTCCGACAGAATCAGACCTTTTATGAACGGCGATAATCGATGGCTTTCCATGAATGTCATTCTGTCCGACGTGAACAACAGTAACACCTTTGCCACTGGTTTGACAATTAATCAAATCAGTAGTTCTTCCCTCGTTTTCAAGACAAGTCATTGATTTATAGTTCTGATTATATAAAGAACTCGTTTCTTGAATGGAAGGAATGGATGGCGGCCTTTGTTTGACTGTTGCGTTCGTATTATTATTACTATTACTGTTATTATTATTATTATTATTTTCGATTAACATCGAAATAGGTCTTCCGGATTGACGCACATAAATATTATAAGTATTGTCACAATTTGAAGGTTGGGCTGATTTAGTGGTAAAAAGTTTTCTCAAATTAGCGACATTACAATTAATATCTTTTTTCCATTCTTCTGGCGTAAAGTCTTTGGCACTTCTTTGAAGCACAGACACAGACACTGGTTGTTGATGAGAGTGATGATAGTGAACGTGATTATGATTTTGAGCAGAGATACGTACAATACGCGCGCCGTTTATGAGTGGCGTTCCTTCACTGGCGGCTCTTTGGACCTGTTTATGTAGTGATAAAGTGCTTGAATTCTTTCTCAACTGTTCATTATTCTCGACATCGCTATTATCCGAATCATTACTCTTGACTCTGACTGGAACTGCACGATGTGTTACATTGTTCTTGTAATGCAAGTCTTCGTGATAGATGCGAACCGATTCCTCGTAGATCTGATTAGAATTGGCTGATGAAGTAGAAGCCGATGATGTCTTACGAAGCATTAGTTGATTTTGTGATATATTATTCTGAGCCCTACAAAGCCTTTCTTTCCTATTCATCGCTTCCTCATAACTCGGAGGACACGATATGCCCATCGAATTGCTTCTTAGCGAAGAAGATGACTGTTTAGATAAGTTTGATTGTTTTGAAATGGAAGATCTTTGACTCGCTGTTTCTGATGATGAGCTACAAATGCTACCAACTCTTTCATTAATGATTTGTTGTTGAGTTTTACAAGAGTTGGATTCGTTTCTGACGAGTCGGCAGGAGTTGAGACTTGTAGTGCTGGCCTCGTATTGATTATGATTATGTCCGTTGTGTTGATGCAAATCGTTTGCACTCTGTTTGGTGTAGTGATCGTAATGATGAACATCAGCTCTTAATGTCACTTGAGTTGAACTGCCATTAATTCCATTGCTGTACTGGACAGGTGTGAAACTACAGCACTTGTTCGCAGTGTTGCTATCATTTTGTTGCACAGTTTGACCCCAACTCTGCTGAAGGACCGCCTGTGGATACGGCAGTGTCATTGCGTTCTGCATTGAGTAAGAACTCAGATCATTGTCTTCGTTCGCATACTTGCGAACTAAGCTTTCCTCTGAATTACTTCGTCTTAATATCGCTCCAGAAATACTGTCGTGAAATGTTGTGGAACTGCTGACGGGCGCACCGCCGAGGACTGCAGCCAAAGGAGGTCTGCGATAACGATATTCGCGGTGGTTTGCGTTACCATTAGCTGAATCCGGGCTCTCATTTTCATTCAGATCGTCTCCATTAATGCCATAACTGTATGATTTTGAGTAATGAATTGGGATGTGTTGTATCGGATTATGATTGCAGTGATAGATATGGTTGTGATGAGAAACCACTTCAGGCGATTCCGAGCAATTCGGCAGAACTGTCTGTCTATAGTTTGCATTGCGATTATGATTGTGACCGAACGTCACATTCTTAGGATAGTGACGATTGATATAATGTGGATAATCGTGACTTATAAGACCCTGATGTCGACGCTTGCGGACCACGTCATGACACGAACCGTCAATACTTACTCCAACACTACGTCCATAGGAAAAGGTATGGTTGATATCAGACTCGAGTCCAGTTGTGTCTAAATGTGGCACTGATTTCGCTAAGTATGGATACACTAGTGGTGAGAGCTTTCGATAGGCGGCAAAATTGTCGGATTCACTTTCTTCATCCTCTGGATTATACAATTGAGTGTCGCTTAGAGTGAGTCCTGAATCACGACTCAAATTAGACAAAGACATCTTATTGCCGAATGTGGCCGAACTCTGGTCATTGCCAGAGCTGGCCTGACTGTCGTCCAGAAGAGCGCGTTCTAAGCTATCAATAGATGAATCGTCACATCGATTACCATTACTGCTTGTATTACTTCCCACCCCATTGTCGGGCAAACTATTCAAACTGTCCGATTCTTCGGCTCCCGAGTCCTGTCGCGAGACGTCTTTTTCGGGCGGACTTCCGAGAAGATGAAGAGTGTCCTCACCCAAGAGTTCGGGGCAATGATCGATCAGATATGCGATCAATTTTGGCACTTGTTTTGACATTTCCTGTTATTTATAATGAAATTGAGAATGAATTAATGGCAACGAGTTTTCCACAAAACTAAAATATTTGTTAACATAAAGAGGTTTTTGTCAATTATAAAAATAGCTATTCTTCAAGTGGGCGTCAATTTTGACACATATATAAGATTTCCTAATGAGATAGCGATTTAATTGAAAAAAATTTAAGCCTTTGTAATATAGTATTTCATTAAGAGATACCGGTATTACTATATGTGCTTAAAAGTAATCTTAATTTACTTCCTATAACTATAGCTATTCTTATGCAACAAATAAAGAAAAACATAAGTTTTCTTTTTCGCACAAATTCTGATAAATGGGTTGTTTTCAAAACGAGACTTACTTCACATCTTTGAGACGTTGGCGGAATTGGATTTGGACTTCCAAAGGCATTAGGACTGAGAAGACTCTGACCAACACAAACGCCGAGATTGACAGAACACATCTTATTAAATGATGACTGATGTGAGATATACCATAAGGCACACAAAAAGTGACGAAGAACTAACAGATACGATGCCGGCAATGATTGCAATAAGTGAGCGATCCTTTCGCGACATTCACAGTTATTTTCGATGGCTATCGCTTCGATCCATTTTGGATAAAGACTCGATTGTAACAAACAGTCAGGCAATGAACGCAAAAATTCCTGTTTTCAGACATTCAAACAAAAGTTTTTTCAGAAATGAGTGAACGGTTCAAATAATTAAGCTTTAAATACATTTGACGTCGACTTTAAAGACAATGTAAAGCAAATTTGTATAAAAAAGTTCACCTTAAATACAGAAGCAATTACAATAACTGGCACTTCATTCATATCAGAGTTGGGATCAGTTTCCAATTTGGCCCTAAACTCCTTACAGACACGAGCGTTGGCCGACTTGCGGAAAATGCCAACAGTGAAGGGTCCCTTTTGGAAGAGCTCTTTGAGCATATTCTGCATTAGCAAAGGTTAGGGAAGGAAAAAAAGAAGAAAAGTTTATTTAGTGCTTTGATTTATTGGCACTCATTTCAAGTGAATGTTGAGTTTAATGCAGGAAAATAACTAATCGTGTAATTAAAAAATGGATAATTAGTTTTTTCTTTCTTGTGGTCTCACCTGAATTGGTTTTGGAAGCCGTTCCTCATTGCACAATAGGTCTAAATGTTGGCCAAATAGTTTACCCTTAGTTGGTGTGCAATCCACTGATGAAATACCGCTATCAACAGAAATGTCTGCCTTAACACTTATCTTCTTGAAGGGCCAGTTAATTGGTTTTCTTGGCTTTTTGGCTTTCTTTGAATTCTCCAATAATGAAGAGTTTTTAGGAAACGATTTTCTTAATATAAATATACACTTATTATCGGCTGCGATGTTATTGAAGTTCTGGAGATCTAAATTAGATCTATGGAGTAAATCGCGCACAAAATTCATCTTAATGGCAAACGGATATTCATGTCCAATCAGTGGGTACGGAGTGTCGTCTCTACTTGTCTTAACCCACAATTGATAGTCAGTGAGATCGCCCTCGCATTTAAACTCCTGAAGCGCTGACTTAATGGCGTCAACAGTGGTGTCGCGATTCGTAACTTTGACGAGAGTGTACTTCTCTTCATTCGCGATCTGATCCCAGTATGAGATCTGAATTGTTGTATTGCTTTTGCCTTCTTTTTCCTTAACTTTGTTTATCGATCTGTGAAAAAGCGATAGTTAAGTGATTACAGCATTGGTTTGAAAGCTGTTTGAAAATAGTATTCAAACTATCATTAGATTAGCAAAAGGTATGCAAACATCTCAAATACAATAACCGATAACTGAGAGGCACTTATTTTTAAAGCAAACAACAAATTCATCTAAAACTATACACAAAATTAGCACATCTGATAAAAAGGCATAAAAATCTAATATTAATATAACTTTAAACTGTATCCAACATTTAATTTATGTATAAACTCATAATTAAAATCTAATCTAAATTGCTTTGCAAAGCAGTATTGATAATCAGATTTCGATAATTGAATGAACTAATTATGAAAAGTTAGCACAAAAATTAAATCTCAATAATACAGTACTGGTATTCATGTAACTTAGGATGAATATAATGTTATTTTACAGTTTCAACAATACTGTATTAAAAATGTATTTGCGTTGCCTTTTTTATATGAATTAGAAAGTGATAAGTTTAATAGAAATGTTGTAAACTTACAGTTGTATCCTTTCGTGCCAGAGTTCCTTTGATTGTGGATTACTATTAACAGGAAAATATACAAATGGACAAAACCAGTGAAAACTATTGTCATAACTCATTTTCAGTTTTTATAATAATATGTCTAAAATCGTTAATAAACAAACACTCGATTGCAGAAAACAGTAATAAATGATTAAAAATGTGATAAAAAGAGTTTTCAAAACTTTTATAATTGTAATGAAATGAATGATTAAATGCAAAGACACGCTTCCAAATGACTGCAAACTTAATATTATGATTATTGGGGACAGAACTTGAAAGCGATAAAAGTTTTAATGCTTTGTTACTAATAAAAGGGAAATCTAATAGCTTTCTGAGAATAATCTCGATATATACTAACAATACAACACGTGTTCAAATACAGGTGAAGATATGGATTTAAATTAGCCCTTCTTTGCCTCCAATGGGAGCATAGATGATCCAAAGCGATGACCCACTGACTTGACTGACTTTGGCATCAATGCTAGACTTAAATTATAGCTAAGTTAATACGTCATTAAAACTGACACATGGATTAAAACTTCTTATCAAATCTTTTTTTGCTGTTAACAACTTTTATAATGTTTTTTACCCTTTCAAAAGACATCTCATCTTCTATTCAGACCCCATTAATGCAATATTTATCAAATAAGTGCTTATTTTACATAAGTTTCAAGAATTATTAATTTATCTTAAGGTAAATCTAAATCAAATTTAATTAAAGTGGATTTTCTATCAAACTATTTGACATTATATTTTATGTCGTAATTTGATGTAAAGTTTCAATTTCTAAATTATTTCTATGCAAATACTGGACTGATTGTTATCTTCAGAGATTTACTCTTTAGAGAATATGAAAATATGTTAAAGACATAAATAATATATTTTTACCTTAAAAGTTGCAAAAAGCCCTTCGGGGCCTATTTTATGGCAAAAAATGTTTTTTTGTAAATATTTGGATAAACATATGATGAAATATTAATCAAGAGATTTAAAATGAAATTTTGCGAAAATATAATCTTAAGTTAAATGTTTTTAAAAATAATATAATGAATTATAACCAAAGACTATGTTATTTAAAACCTGACATTTATGAGGAATTATGACATAAAAAATTGTACACAAATTAAGATAAAACCATCTGAACAGTCATAATAATTAGCTTCAAGATTAAGCTCTTAAGAGTAAAAAACTGATGATGAGATTGAAATAAAAATGAGTTAAATACACTATCATTTATTGTGTAATAATAATTCTCAATATTTTACTCAAAAATGTAAGATTTATTTAATTTTAAATGTCTTTCCTTATCTTCTTTAATATATAACGTGTTATGCATTTAATGCATTATAAAGTTATTATTTATAATATATGGACTCAAAGAAGAGATCCCATCCCATCACGAATTAAGGAAATATTTGAGTCACTCATTATTATTATTATTATTATTATTATTAAAAGATTTGATTTCCTAAAAGAATTCAATGTGAAGAACATTGTTTTCACAGTAAACCAGAAGTTTAGATATTTACCGATAAAAGAAAAGAGAGCATTAGCTACTACTGTACACATTTATGTATATCTTTAAAGCCAGGTAAAAACTGAATATAATTACAGGTATAGCCACTTCTGACTAATGAGTAGTGAAGAACTCTTTCCAACCCTTTTGCACCTCTTGTACTTTAAGCAATAACTAACTTATTATTTATTCATTATTAGAAGGTTAGAGACGGAAACTTTAAAATTTAAGTGATTTTTTTCCAATAACAAAACAACAATAGCTCTATAACTTGCCATTTATTTTGTAGGTCTTAACCAATATATTGAAGATTGGCATTGATTGCACTTCAAAGAGAGATAATTTGAGGCTAATTTTTCCGCTCAAACGAAGTGTGATTTTCCCTAAATAAATCTCAACTCTATTTTTACCCTTATTTTACTTAATTTTTATTCTTAAGCTTTTAAAGAGTTTAGAGTTGATTTAATTTGAAAAACAGCCCAAAGGCTGGCAAACTGTGCAACAGGTCATTGGCAATGGAGAAAAAGTGGTCACTTTTGTGGTGCAACGACTGGTCAATTTGAGTTCTGAGAAGAGAGAAGTTCTCTATACTAATGATATAGAGTAAAGTGACTGTAGAAACGGAATACAGTGCTAATAAAACCTCTACAAGAGCCCTACAACATAGCCAACTATCATGTTTCTATTGGCAAATTTGTTGCCCCCAAAGCTTAGAGCCAAGTAATTCCCTCAACAGATATAAATCTGGCCCTTAAGCAAGTTTTAAAGTCGAGAGAGACGCAGTGCTGCCCCTCTTAAAAAAATGCTTACAACTACAGAATATTGTAATGAGTATCAAATTAAGCCTACAAAATAGTGGTAGTTTGAAAGTTACATGTTTTCGAAGCCAATAGTTACATGAAAACGAGCCTCCAATATATTACACTTTACAATAGAATGATTGACCAAATGGATCCTAGAGATAGGTAGATCCGCCAGTGGCTGTCTTGGGCGAAAACATTCTATTTTTTGCTAGGCATTTATCATGTGGTTCTCCCTCTCTTTGGCTCTAACATTAATTATTACCCTTAAAAAGTGGGCTTAAAAGTTGCAAAAAATACTTTCAAGCAAACGTACCGCTGAAAGGCTACATACGGACAAGGGTTGAATTGATGACCCAAAAAACCAAAACACCACTTCATCATCATATTTAGCTATATTTCATTGTTGATGATCATCAAAATCTAATCGTTATCTTATTTGTTAACTTCCGTTCACAAAAGTACAGGTGAACACACATATGGGATGCCATTGAGAAGTATCTTAAATATTCTCAACACAACAATAAAATCCTTAAATTAATAATAAAAACTGGTCTCAAATTCATTAATCAAAAGATATCTTTAGAAAATAACTATAGACTGGAATCAGAGACACAATTGAGACATAGTTTCAATGTAATCACAGGCACAAAATGAAATGCAAAATTAGTTGTGTTGTAAGAAAAGGTATTGAATGCATTGACCCTTCACTACGACTTATAGTCTATATAAAGGTATAACACAATGAAGTGAACGCCACACCACTGGACAAGCAATACCTGGCATACGTCTAAACGTCGCCTTTGCACTAATTTAAAGTGATTGGCTTGTGGTATATGTCAGAGATCTTATTTAAAATAGAAGTCAAAAACTATATTGAAAGACACTCCAGGGTTCCGATCAAGACTTTTGGTCTGGGATTCTGTGAAGCCCGAGGAGAGTAGGCTTTTACAAGACTTCACTGGTTGTAAAGCATTAGAATTCAAGATCACGTATAAAACATTTAGGCTTTTAGATGGCATTCAATCTACTGATGAGTTTGCGATGGAAGACACGATGTCTCAGGCTTGGGATTCGGGCTAAAGTTGAAATATCAATTGCTATTTATGCTCAAAGTATACCTTATATGTTTGCCTTAGCTTTAAATCATATTCAGTTTGCAGTCAGTTTAGCTTTTTTTAACATTTCAAACATTTTAAAAATAACAAAAACTACAGTTTGATTAAGAGTTGACATTCGAATAAAATTATTATAGTTTTATAAATCTCTTTACTTAAAAGTTTAAATAAAAATAAGATTTCGAAGGAAATAAAGTTTAAATTATAAGATATTTTGATTCAATTTTTTTCAATCTAGAAATAAATTAAATAAAAAGCTTAAGAATTGAATGTTAACTAAACCAGAAGTAAAATGTAAAACAACAAAAGCAAAAGTTTATAAACTTTAAAGTGCATAATAAAAAGAAAACTCCTAATTATCACATTTTATCCATAAATTAAATAAAATAAAAAATTTAAAATCTAAGCATAAATTTAATGAAAAACTGCGTCATAAAAGTATTGACTCACCTAAAAGTTGCGACAACATTATTGGTCGGCCACCCGATCACGAATGAAGTCAATGGAGATTTAGTCGCTTCACAAACATCTTCTAGTGATGTCTTCGATATCCACATTTCACTCACGCGAACCTTTTCTTTAAGCTTATAATTGCCCGAAGATCTGAACATTAATATCACGAAAAAATTACAGTTTGAATTTTTTAAAATCGTGATCACTATTACTTAATTTTAAATATTAAAGAATTCTATCATTGATTTAGATTAATTGGAGTGGAAATAAATGTAATTTTAAATTAATAATCATTAGTTCTTACCTCGACTTTGCAATCAGCATTAGGTCATTAAATAGAAACAAATGTCTTTCTTGACTCTGAACGCCCTTAAATGGAGTGAATTTAATTAGAAATTCGTTCATTTAGAGAAAATAGGAATTCAATCATTAATCAAAACTCATCTCAAAAATCATTTCTCTTTCTCTCACTCTTATATTGAATATAAAGCAATATTTTGTGACACAAGAACTGATAAATTCAGAGAACCATTAAGTGTAAAAATGTTTTGACCGATAAATAAGACTTTGATTGTGACAAATGAGTGAATCTCTTGAGATCTCAATTAAATACTCAAATAGTATTTAAAACCACACTTACTATAGTGAACACAACAGGTCCGTCCATAATGAAGTATCGGTGAACGCAACTATCAGAGTTGCTGTCAAGTCTTCGCCTATTACTACCATCGATGTCATTAGAATGGCTGTTATGACTGACAAATAAATAAGTTGAAACAAATTAATTTAATCTTATTTACGACTATATACTTTTTAAGCTTAATAAACAGCATTTAATTCATGTGATCGTAGATAAAAAAAATTTCAGTCCAGTTCAATGATACTATTTGTATATTTTAAACTTTTTTTTAGTCAGGCTATGATTTCAAACCCTTAAGCAATTTTGCAATATTATTATTTCTCAAGTTTTTTGAAAATAAAGTAAAAGTTATTTCTGGGTTGGAATTTATAAAGTTATTAATTTCAATGGAAATTATATTTTTATTTTTAAAGAAAATTCCTTTCGTTAATAAATTATAAGAAGTCTTAAGAGTTGACACTATGAGAAGAAAGTCACAGAATTTTTGTTTTTTAAATAGAGAAATGTAAACGACTCTTAAATGAATCACGTATTCCGTGCAATCCATATGTAATCGATGGTAAGTTTGATGCTATAATAAAATTTATTGAAAGAACCATCTGAACCAAAAACAAAACATGGATCAGACCAGACCTTGAATATAAGTCATTAATTTAAAAGTTAAATATCAATGAAACTATCAAGAAATTGGTTATAACTTAGACTCAAATATCAACAGAACTATAAAAAAAGAATCCAAAAATATGATATAAAGTTGAGATACAGTAATATAACAGTGCATTGGTCTCAGATGTTATGAAATCAATTGCTATCACTTTTTTGGTGGAGATGTTTAGGAAAAGGTTAGTGACATTTGTGAAATAATAAGATAGATAGCCAACTATTAAACACTTTAACTTATTATTCCATCTAAAAAGCAGCCCAATTGTATGTTCTGAAAATTTGGTGCAAAGCCCGCAAAAAAGTGGGTGCGATTTATTGCTCGAGCAATTTTTTATTTTATTTTTATGTTAGCGTTAACGATGTATATCATTAATTCAATAAAAGTGGACTCTTGTAGAAAAAATTATCATTAAATATATTCGAGTCAGTTTCAGCTTTTAAAATAGTTTAGCGAAAACAATATTATCGCGCGATTATACGAACCATACTTATAGCCTAGACGTCAGATTCTAGTTAAATAAATGCGAATTTTCACTTTCAAAAATAGCTTAGAAATTACTTGATAAAAGTGAACAGGTTTTACTGGTCGTATACGCTTTTCTCTTACTATCATTATTAGGCTTTTGTATCATAAAACAGCAGATCATGTTTAGGAAAAAGTTTACTTTTATTTCACTGTTTTATCAAAAGTTAAAACTCAACCATTAGACTATTTTAGATTAGGAATAATATAATCAATCTAATCATTTTTTTCCATTATGATTCCATTTTTTATCAATAATCTTATGGGTAAACAATCTTCTCTTCCGTGTGTCGGATAACTGACGGAAAATTTTTGTGAAAAATTAAAGTTCTTGTATTAAAAGCTGTGTAAATACTATTAATATTTTTCATAATATACATCCCAAAAATTCAAAGAATCACTTTGTTCCGTACATTTCCCTTCAAATATTTACATTGAAAATAGTTTTATAAAAAAATAAAATGGTTCAATTTTTTTTATAAAAAACAGTTCTCATCATTCATTGCAAGATGAATGATAGGAATTGTTTTTATTTGAACCGACTAGAATTAGACAGAATGTTAAGAGACGAGCTGAGCCAAGTTTAAAAAAAGTGGAAAAATGAACATCTTATAATTTCTCATATCTTATCATTTCGGTTAGTGGGATAAAAGTCAGTGCAATGAACGAACTTATTTGGAAAAAATTGAGCTCAACATAGAGTGAAATTGTGAATATATGGGGAAAAAGTGAAATTAAAATTGCAAAGTTAACCAAATAATTGGCTCTAAGGCACAAATTTGCTCACAAAATTTGCTTTAAGGCTAATAAATACCTTATGCTATGTTACCATTTAATATCTAGAGTTAATTTTGCATTAAGTTTTTGGCGATGTTTATGTTTATGTGTAAAGTGTCACAAATCTGAATGATTTAGATCAGGAATGGCTAACATCTGACCCGTGAAGAATTTTTTTGATAGTCAAGAATAAATCCTTAGAAGGAAAAGAAGAAGTATCCTTAGAATTAATAATAAGTCGTGTGTAAAACCAATATTATATTGACATATCAGTCATAAATTTTTTCTCCTCCAATCTTTTAATTAATGTTAAACAACAAACTCATTCATTAAGAGAGGCAGCAATTTATTTGATGACATCAACAGACCTTTAGATTAACTTTTTTGTGGTCTCAAAAATCAAATGCAATTTACTTTCAATTATTGCATTACTTCAGACTTTTGTAAAATAATAATTATTGCTTTTTTATGAGTCATGACTAAAAAATTAATTAATACCTGAATTTTTTAGCACTAAAAATCATTAAATCTTATTTAATTCTTTGAATTTATAGTTTTAAATATTGAATTCTTGAAATCATAATAATATCAAAAGAGATAAATTATCAGAATTTAATTAAAATCAATAGAAATTTATTTATACAAATAATATTATCATAAATGAAATCAATTGACTAAAATGTTTGAAACATAACTTATGTTTTGAAATTTTTAATTTCGCGACATATTTAAAAAGTAGACCATCTTTAGAGTGAAAAGTTTTTTTTGATGTAAACAAATTTTAATGACTATCAATAATATATATGCTATAAAACTGTTGAATATTTTGTCTTAATTTCAAAATCGTGATCAATATTACACGACTTATTTTATTTTTAATGAAAGTTAATCCTTAGTGAGCATTAAAACTGCATTAGTCTTTACCAATACAGGTATTAGTGCATTGTCTAAAGATCATCAGCCTTTATATTCAAATCTAGCGATAAAAACTTTCCGTTTATTACTTATGAGAAAATTATTTATGAATGCATAAAATCACTATTCAAGTTAATAAATTCCTTAAATTCTTGCTTTTAATTAATTAATGAAAGTTCACTTTTGATAAAATTTTCAAAATGAGTCGGAAAGTAATTATATATAAAAATTTTAAATATAACTCTTTGAAAAACTAAAGGATATATTTTTTGCTAATATTTTTATGTTCAATAATTATGATTGAATTTCTAAATAATTTTTCAAATATTTCTAAATACCAGAAGAAAATCTACTTAACGTAGATTTTAATTATTAATTCTCGCCGAAAACATGAAAACTTGATTATAATGCGGACATCCCCTCAACAAAAACCACACAACTTGAACATTGATTTGAAAAGAATAATTTCAAAAAATTAAGGAAAGTTAAATACATAGCTAATCATTTTCAAAACAAATTCAAGTGATATATCAAACATAGAATAACGAATGCCAACCTTTTTTAGACCTAAACTAGTATTAATAATAAGTTTTATATTTTACAAAAAAGTTCTTTGACTTTCATCTCATACTAAAAGTAAGATAAAGAATAAGAATTAAATTGAAAAATACCGAAAGTTGAGATTTTAATAAAGGGAATAAAAAAAGGAAAGATTACAGGAGTTTATGAAGAATTGCATTAAAATAATTGAATTCACGTTTACAGCGGACTATTTGCCCACATTAAGAATGTATGAAATGTACGACAAGGTAAGCAGTGCGACCTTCTACATGCATATGCTCTGGTAAGAATAGTAATCTTGTATTATTAACTACCATATTGGACTCTATTTAAAACGTGATACTCGTATTTTTACGCTTTTGTGTTGCGCTAATAAAGCGAAACAAATTACTTGTACTTCTCGTTATAACTTTAATGTCTGCTGAATATTAATAGTAATAAAACATAAGAAAAAGAAAAATTTTTATTTTCTTTTCTGACTTTTAGAGGGCTAATGAACTTAGAATTAAAGTTCTATTTAAGAATGACCACCAAAGTGTAGTCATAAGATTTACATATAATGACTATAAAACAAATG
>JAUJYU010000323.1:0-14442 GCA_033995675.1 Nothrus silvestris
ATTTTTGATGACTTTTCAAAAATGTTCTCCAACCCTATTCAAACCTATCTTAAAAATATCATTAGGTCCCCACTATCAATAAACTATCTTTTCAGCAAAAATTAATTATTGGAACAATTCATTGAAAATGTTAAATTTTTTATGCTTTTTATGATGTTATCTAAAAAGTTAATGATTTGTTCGAAGACAACTTTCTAAATTTTACAATTTTGTAAAAGTTAGATTAATATAATTAATGTAAGTTAATTAAAAGCTAGATTTTGATTTAAATATACAGTACTTAAATATAGTGAATCGCTGGTGATCAAACGTTATTATTCACTATATGGAGGTATTACTGTAATAAACCATAATTCTATGTCCTGAACAATTACTTACCTTTAAGTTAGGAATAAGTGATTTTAAGTAAATTTAATGAATGATACTTTAATTTATACTCACATTTTATTTTAGAAATAAGTTTGGTTATTGCTAAACATTAAGTTAGCTTAAGTTTATTTTAGAGAATAATCTTTTAAAATATTTAGATAACTTCTATACAGCATAGCTATACAGTAGTTTATTCTTCAATATCAATTGTTGGAATTTTTCATCAAAATTTTTATCCATTTCTTTCATAATTCATGGGATTTATCAAACAATAAAAGATGAAACTAAAGTTATGACATATAAATTTGAAATTTCTATTACAATAAAAGCTAAACTTTAAACTGACTCCAGAGAAATCTTAAGAGCCGTGAAGAGTAAACATTAAATAAGTGAACATACTTTCTAACTATGTATAGAAAAGTCTTTCATAGAGAACTCAAACATATGATAAAAAAAATAATACTTGAGCTATACTTAAATATATATTCATTTGATTTATTTAACTGTTTTTATTGAAAGTGAATGGATTGGCTTTCAATTCACTTTCTCTTATGAGTTTTGAAAATCTATTTGAAACAAACTCTAATATTTTATAGTTATCTTTTCAAATCATGAGCCGTTGATATTATAAGTTTACAAAAACTTTAAAAATTTAATTTGTTTTTCCAATGAATTTTTGTTTGAAGTTTTTCACAATTGAAGACATATTGAAGACATATTGAAGTATTTGGTTTATGAAGTTGAACATTCGTTAAATTATTTTTTTGATGCCATAAAACTAAAATTCTTGGAAAACGCTTTGAAGAATCAAATAAATAAATAAAATTCAAACCAAGCATAAAAGCTTTAAAATTGGCGTATGATTGGTAGATATGGTTAAATTGTAGGAATACTAATCAAACTTGTGAATATTTTTCTAGACTCTACCTATAAATACATATAATACAATAGATAAGCAAACTCATGAATATTTTATCAACAAATCCTTCATTATTTATCTTAGTTTCGTTGAACGCAAAGATCGCTAACATATGAAAAAGTGGTCATTAGTTACACAATTGGATAAAAGGACACAATCGGAAGTTTAATTCGATAAAAGAATAGAAAAAGCTTAAGAAAAATCAAGGCTTAAATAGTTGATCAACAAATTAAATTGTTTGAATGTTTATAATATTGAATTTTATTATCATTTAGTTAAATACAATATGGAATAATATACATAATGATCTATCTAGAGAATGATTTAAATCGATTGATTGCAATGTTCTCCATCTACTTTAATATAGTATTTATGGACATATTTCTCAATTATAAAACAAAAACATTATTTCTAATTGTGCTAAATCTGATTGTTCTTCAAATATGAGTTCGGCTGCAAATTATGAATATTTAAATAATCTTATCATAAACTGTACATTTAGTTTGTGAAGTAGGAAAAAAATTTCTTTTCATTAAATGATAAAAGTATCTAAAATTACAGAAACTCATATTTTATGTCAGCACTGATTCTAGAAATAAAAGCAATAATATATTCTATTAATTTTACCTTAATTTGATATTTTACAAGTTTGATATTTGTATTAAATTATTTTTGTTGGAAAATTTCTTTCAAATCCGGAAATTATAATTTGGTTCACATCAAAACAAAAAATCAAAAGTCCATATATTACTGAAGATGTGTCGAAATAGATCACAACAAACTTCATTATTGCACTAATTTGAAAAACACTAAGAAATACAATAACTGCACTTCACAAAGCGTCTCAACAATAAACTTTCTTAACTCGGAGGTAATGCCATTGAATGTGTTAAAAATGGATGTTCTTTCTTAAGCCTTTTCTCTGTGAGCTCTTCCTGACCATCAGATGATAAGTCTTCCTGACCTGAAAGGTCTAAATTATTTTGATGTTTTTTCTTAGCGGTTGCCATCTCTGCCGCGTGTCTAATATCGAGTTTGAATTCTCTTTATTGAAAAGACTTAATTTCATTCAACAACAGTTAAGCTCACCTTTTTCTCCATTTAGTTCTTCTGTTTTGAAACCAAACCTTCAAATAAGAGTCAATCAATTAGATTATCACATCTTTTCAATTATATTAATATCTCTTAAAAGTTATCAAACTTTCATGAATCCTATTAGACAAAAATAGATGGATTGCATGCTCTTTAACAAAAATTTCAAGTTTACAATATCATAATAAAAAGTTATGTTAAAATTCAAAACAAATAAATACAAATCCGAAAGAAAAGTTTTACATTCATTAATATCTCGCTCGTGAAAAACGAATGTCACTTAAGTTACAACTGGTTTGAAATACAGTTCAACCAAAAACAAAAGTGAATGAGCAATAAAATGGTTATGCGATTACGTTTAGTGAATGCGTTCGTATAAATCATAGAATTTGTAATCAATAAATGTTTAGTGCTTTTAAAGGTCATGAAAATGAATTGATTTTTGTTATTGAAAGTTTTTGTGATAATAAATTCAAAACTGAATATTTGAAAATTACTGATAAAATGAAACTATTTTTTAACTCTCCTTAAAGTAAGTAATGATAGAATACATGAGTGAATATATTGCTGACTATATAATAGTTGAGCTCAAATGTTTGATCGATAAAAATATAGTCTTGTTTTTTACGATTTCTATTGGTTTATAAACTACTTTAATATAACGATTAGCTATTGTTGTATTAGTTAATCGCAAAACATTTCTTTTGGCATTAAATGTCATTCAAATACAACAAATGATAAACTAATAAAACTGAAGGGAATATATAGTTCAACAAGTCATCAATAATTATGATGTGTGGGTGGGATTCACAATATAAGCGACTTCTTGGAAAGCGTTAAAAATATCTTTATGGCAATCAAATTTGGGATCAAACAACTTATAAATTATAAGAATTGTCGAACACTTGTATTAGTCGTTGAATCTTATTTACAATGAATGGTTAACTCGATTGCAATGATGAACAACAACAAAATATGACTTTAGTTATAGTATTAAATAAATTGTTGCCTACCTTGACTTGACTCTCTGACATTCCTAAGGCATAGGCCAGTTTGGCTCTTTCAGGACCTGCTAAATACTTTGTTTGCTCAAAAGTCTTTTCCAACACATAAATTTGGTGACCAGAAAATGTTGGTCTCGTGTGTTTCTTTTTGCCGTCTTTGTCAATACACGTTTGACTCACTGTAACCAATGATAAAAATTAAATTCATATAATATCAAATTTATATTAATTTACGATGAAAGTACATAGTATTAAATATTAAGGTATTATTAGTAGTTAAGATATATTTGTCACCTAACATACCCGCACCGGCTAATCGTTCCCTCCAAAGTGCTTGATTCTGAACCATACTCGGCCAATATAGATGTCTACCTGAAAGATCACTTAAAGAGGCCAACTTATGGCTCAGACCGTTTGAGGGGCTAAAATACATTCCTCCGGCCACTGCCGCTGCCCCCAAACTAAAGCGCGGCAAAGCGCCAGCCAGTGCTGTGCCCAACGCTGTATTAGATTGTGCGGCCGAAAACGTTGCCGGACGACTCAATATGTCATTAATATAATGCGATGTTCCCGAAGCAGCCGATGATGTAGACGATGAACTGATTGCTGATGGGGAAGATGAGGATGTTGTGGCTGCCATCGATTGCTTAAGATTTGGCGGAGGAGAGTTGCGATAATGTGAAGAGGCTGCTATACCAGTTGGCGAAACACCGGCATTAACTTTGAGATCTGCCATAGAGTGAAGTGCAGACAAGGGACCTGTCGAGGAGCCCAACAAGTGAAAGGCTGCGTTCTGTCTTGCAGTGGCCGCTTCATGCATGTTCATATTAATCATCGATAACATTGAGCTCGCGTTATTTGCTTGTACTGTAGCCGTAGAATTTCCAAATTCAAGCATTGCACCAAAAACTTGATCAACAATGATATCTCATTGGATAGGCTCTTAATCTTAATCCATTGAGTGTAAAAACAGGGACAAACACTTGATATATATGAGACAATGACGCACACGATTATACGATTATTTGAATGTTATAAGTTTAGAGTCAATTGAGCTTTACAATGATTTCTACAATGATTCTCACAATGAGCCTCACAACGACTCTATGACTCTATATTATACATGACAAATGCTATCATAGTAGTTAGTCAGTGACAATCCCATAAATGAGTGCTCCGGAAGCAAAGATAGGGTATGCTTAACTTTATAGCCTATGCTCCGCCTCAAAACTGCTAAATAACACCCTCAGAAATTTCAGTGACTCTCATCATTGACTCTGAGTTTAGCGCAAGTCTTACCGAAAAATATCCTAAAAGTGACGCAAACTCATTGACCAAAAAAGCTTAAAATTGTGATACAATGATATTACTAAAGACAACAACATGGATGCCTATGACATGGATGCCTAAGAAACCAAACTAACGATACTAGCGATACACTAACCAAAACTAAGCTGATATATGGCAACTATCGTAATAAAAAGTATGATCAACACCCTATAATAAATCAAAGTCTTGTTTTAATTTATAGCTTTTTACAGCATTTTTGGCCAATTTTATATCTTAGACTCAATGCAAGAGCATTTCGTTTTCTCATCATTTATGATTTGAGGCACACTTTGCTATTACTGGTTATTAGATGTAAAGTACAGTAAAAGTTGTTTCCCTCAGCAATGATAGACACAATGGACAAGATTAACAACAATCTGATTGGTAAGTGGTATGAATTGACTTCTTTTCAATCAAACTTATTATTGTATACGCGTTATCATAAAGCACGTGAATAGTGCGATATCGCTATTTTCACACCGCTCTGGCCATTAGGCTATTATATTATGCTATTATAAAATAACTATTGTTATAAAAGATGAGCTAAACTGTGAACATTTATGCACAATATATTGCTCTTGTTTGGTGTCACATTCAGATGACGCGAATGCTCACTATGGGAAAAGGTCCTGCCGTTGATGGGTTGGCATTTTTTATGTTGGCTCAGCCAGCCGTGCAATAATCACTTTAACACATGCAAAACCTTTTGCTAGTATTTAAAGCCTATTAAATAGGGAATATCCGTCAGCGAAGGGGACTCTACAAAAGATCAACTGTTCGCCTGTTGATATTTAGAGACCAACACTATTGTTGGATTGAAGTCAACGTACATTTTATAAGCTTTAGCTCATGCATAAACCATCGCTTTTATTATCTAAGTTTTGCAATGCATTGCTCACTGAATCATTTGCTATGGCCTTTAAGCTTAACATGCAATCTATTATTGATGGCAAACCTTCTTCTTTTACTAACAGAAGCAAATATATTGCATATGCGTATATATTAGGTATATTTGTATATTATATCGCCTTAAAGCCTATATCATGCTTATTATAGTTGTTAATCTACTTAATTTTATAGCCTAATTATATTTGAGGAGTTAT
The DNA here is from genome assembly GCA_033995675.1 of Nothrus silvestris. Taxonomy (NCBI): domain Eukaryota; kingdom Metazoa; phylum Arthropoda; class Arachnida; order Sarcoptiformes; family Nothridae; genus Nothrus; species Nothrus silvestris. The sequence goes on from JAUJYU010000323.1 coordinate 5,817, forward strand.
AAAGTCATCAAATATATTGCGTTGCGGTTCTAATATATAACTTATTTATTTCACATATACGGTATATACGTGTGTGAGTGTGTATTATAGACATTTAATTGATGTTATTATGCAAGTCTCAAATGCTGCAAATTGATGCAAATTACAAAATGTTTACTTAACTAAGGTTTCTCTCAAGTGATATAACGTAATAATTATGATGGTCTATATATATGATGGAATATATATAAAATTATATTTATATATTTATGCCCAGCAATAAATAATTCATGTAATTCGTAACATTAGGTTCACTTAAATTAAAAACCGCTGTAGTTATCACATACAATATTCTGTTTATAGCCCTCATAGTTTGGCTCTCTTACTCTCACATTGCATTCACTCTAAAGAGCTTGAGAGGAAAATATCATTTATTACATAGAATGGTAATATTTCTATCACTTTCATTTAAAGGTAATGCATGTGACTCTTTATTCTTAGCAATATTTTTTATATGGCTATACTTTTTTAGAGCAATCATATGAACAGCACATTTAAATGATACCTTCGAGAATCATCTCATATTGATATTGCATATGAGTCTATTGAGTCCCAAATACGATATAGCTTTGAACACAATCAACAATTCATCAACTCGATTGTGATCCTTTTGAACTGTCCAACTATTTAACTGTTTCGATGCAACATTGAGTTATCAACTTATAGTAAGTCATCCTAAATGGTTTGCTTTTGTATACTTACGAGTTAGACTAGTTGTACAATTTTATCATTACTAAAGTGCGTCAACTCATGATATATTTAATAGCATTGAGAAACAATTCACTTTCTAGAAAATATTAGCGCTTACTCCATATCAATTCATGCCATTATATTAAGTTTCTTTCACTAAAAAAGGAAAGGGAAAGACAGTGCCGTACATTCAAGCGAATGAAAGTATCTGTTTAGCTTTCAGATGCCTATCTGTCTTTGTTGTCAGTGGCGATATATAAGAAGTGCTTTTAAAGCTCTTAGTTAGAGCTCAAATGGTCCCTCAATCGACACTTAAAGAAGGAGCACCTCTAAGTGAGACAAACTATCTTTTTTAGCGGGTCATCAGCTTTCAACACATTTATCATGTCTATGACATAATGCTATCATTGACGATCTTCTTTTTTTACTTTGTTTAAGTTTGACGAATAAAATGACTTGAAATTAAAACGACTTTAATCTAATTCTGTTTTGATTGAAAATACAATTTTGTTTTATTGAAAAAAATCTAAATGGAAATTTTAAACAAAAAAGAGCCTCTTTGTCGCTATTTAATTATATCACTTTGAATTTATCATTACACTTGATAATACACTTTACGTAATTTCCAAATGCTTCCAACTTACAGCTCTTCTCTCAAGTCGATTGATATGTTAGTGAACAGAGAAATGTGAAAGCATTGTAACCAAATTAAATTATGGACAGGGCTTTTGTGAGGCATTCTGTTAGGCATTTGTTAGACATTTTGTTGAGTATTTTGTTCAACATTTTGTCAGGTAATTTTTCATGAGGTCTAATGCAATAAATATGTGAGTCTTTTTGAATTTCAACCAGTCTTAATATCAATAATGTGCAAACTCTATCACTCAAACTTTTTTTACATGAATCTTATTTTATCAAAAAATAATATGATTAAAGAACAATCTATTAGGAAATTTGTTTTTTGTTTTTATAAAATATATCTAAAGAAAAATTTAAAAATAATCACTGATAAAAGTGATACAGTAGTTAGATATACATTGCTATATAAGTGAATTGATTTTTTATCCTTTAGGCTTACGGTAATCTTGAAATATGAAAAATTGTGATTTAAACTTTAAAGTTGGAGTTTTGAAATGTAATTTTTGTTGGTCATAGATTTATGTAACACAATTTGATGGGAATAAGTACACAATATTTAGTTAAAGAATTTGATACGCGTTGATGTTTTTGTAGAGTTTACCGTTACTTAAAGTTTAAGTTATAAGCAAAATATTTAGAATGAGATATAATGTTGAACCCAATGATCCCAAGCGAGAAAATTTCTCTAATGCTTAAAAGAAATCATTGCGTTAGAGAATTATGATTTTGTAAAACTGCAACAGCCGTGAGCTTTAATTGAATTGATGGGGAGAAGCAATTTCAGCAAAGTGTGAATGATAGACGTAATAACACGTAAAAACGGGCCAAGCGTTAAACAAATGACACTCCTTGTTAAGTAAGCGGGAGATTCGTATTGGAGAACACGCTGTATAAAACGTTATAATATATTTTTGTGTAATAGCGGCCAAAGAGCTTTTGAAAGAGAAAGTCAAACTCAATGAGTATGAGTTAAACGGGGGATGAATTGCTAGTATTGGGGACTTTACTATGAAGAGGGAATTGTAACTCTAATTGAGTGAAACGCGAACACACGACTTCTAAAAGTCAATGGGGCATATGTGGCACAACCAATCGCCTATTAATTACGGCCAACCGTGTTTCACCATCTCGTCTCTCTCACTCTCTCTCCCTCCCTCCCTCTCTCTCTCTCTCTCTCTCTCTCTCTCTCTCTCTCTCTCTCTCTCTCTCTCTCCGCACTCACTCACTCACTCATACACTCTCTCTCCCTCCCCCCCCCTCTCTCTCACTCATACACTCTCTCTCATTCTCTTCTTCATCATATATATAGCTTTTATTGCCGGCAGAATATGGCGAATATATTATATTATTAGTTGTGCACATTTCGACTCAATAACAAAAAGTAGCCCGTAATGCAATTTAATTGAAGCACAGCTATTGTGTTTGTATGAGTCAGAACATGGTGTTTCACTTGACGTATAAGAGAGCAACATCTGTATTACAGGCTCATGATTTGGCTTTTGATATTAAAATTCGACTCTCAATTGCATTTTTTCTCCCCTACTTTTAATGTTATAGAGCTTCACAAGCTTTTACTTGTGAAACTTTTTCAAAAATGTCAATCAAAAAGCAGTGCCAATTCTATGCCAGAGTCATATTGTGATTTTGTTTAGGATTTAATGCTAATCCTGTGGTCTATTATTCTCTCACATTTAATTCCATTCAATCATTTTGTGAAAAAAAGATCGCAATATCCTCTTCTCGATAAGAGGACAAACCCTTTTCCTGACGCCTTGAAGTTATCTCAGGTGTTCAGTTGATGTTCACAATATTATTAATAAAAAAACAGACATATCCTTTTCATATCACTGTATCAGTAGTTAATGTATTTGTAAACTTCGACTGCCGCCAGTTTAAGCACTAGTATCTTAAATCTTGACGTTGTTATGAAACAACTTAACAAAAGCGATTTGTAAAACAAAACACTAATAAAAGTAAAGTTCCTTTTCAAAACTTTTTCTATGTATTCAAACATTTACTCTCAGGTGAAAATTTATTACACTTCATAGGATTATTGATAAGAAGAGCTTATATAAGTTTTGTTAAGATTTCTCTTCATTTATCTTTTCTAACAGTATGTTCTCAGATAGCAAAATATGATATACAACCGCAGGCTTTCATTCATGAATGCATTCATGTAACTTATTAACTACTGTATATTTGTATACAAACAAAGATATCCTCACAAAGTCATTGTATTGTATTGTAACTAATTCTTTTCAATAGATTGGCTTAAGTTTTCAGTCGTGCCGTATTTCACTTTTTCCAATATTGACTCATATTAAGTAATTCTTGAATTACAAATAAAATTTCCATCTAAAATGACTTAACTTCATAAGCATTTTTTGAAACCGTGTTTCATCAATTTTCGATATCAAAGCTAATAACCTATCAATTTATTGACTAAAAAATGAATAAACAAAAATCTATTATTTACTGTAAAAGTAACTTTTGTACAACATATCAACTTTTTTCAGCCCATTTTGGTTCACTCTTTGCTGTTTCTCCTAAAGAGAGTTTGATAAATGATTGCACGATAGAAATAGTTGTTGTGGCGTTTTCGCTGACCACTAGCCGTCGGTCATTTGTCAGTAATCTGGCGTATATCTAACGTAGGCGTTGCTGTCTATCGATATACTAGATTGCACTGAATGCACAAAGAATTATTCATAGCTAAAGTCACATAATAAATTCTCTTTACTACGATTAGGTTCTTTCCAAATGTTGATTAATAACAATCGCCAATATAGCGAGTGAGACGTCAGAGTAATGCCAGCCATACTATGGTATATGTTATATTAGCGTTCGCTTTATATGAAGTATAGTTACTGTACTGTATATACGTCTGTATAAGCAAGTTTTGACAATAATTTATTTGTTTCGCCAGATTATCAGAGTCTCCATACTTTGTTTCAGATTTTCTTCGAGTATATTTCTTATTGATGTTTAGATGTTGTAAATTATCATAAATGAGGTCAAAATATGAAAAATCACAAAAATGTAATATTTATTCACATCAATATTAACTGATTGAAAAGTCATAAATATAACTTAGTATTGATCTCTTAAAATTTCCCATCTCTCTTTCTCTCCCCACTCTAACTCGCTCTATCACTCTTATCCATCTCTGTCTATCTGTCCGTCTCTCTCTCTCTCTCTCTCTCTCTCTCTCTCTCTCTCTCTCTTTCTCTCTTTATGTGATAAACTTTAACGTCTGTACACATATGTGATGCGACTTTTTTTTGAAATCATTATATTTTTCAATATATATATGAAAGAGAAAAAGTGTTATATAACACTCTCATCTGCCTTTAATATTAGAGATAAAAATAAAAAAGCATTATTGATAAGAGAAACTTAAGTTATAAAAGTTGAAGAATAGTGGGAATTGACGAAAATTTTATCCAAGAAAAAGCTTATTCCATATGTGCTGTTTGGAGGAAATCTCGTTTAGTATATGCAAGTAAGAGCTGCTTCACTAATACATCCAACTCGTCATATCTTTTGCATGTGCTTTAGGCAACAGCTGCATAAAGAAAGTTGTGTTTTATGCAAAATGAGACAGTTTATATATTATATATATATATATATAAGTTATATATATAAACCATATATATAAATAGATATATATCTATATATCAAAACATATTGGTTTGAGTCTCAAAAATATCTATCATGGAAATCACGCTTCAATTTATTCCAGAAAAAACGGAATATTGCTATAGATATCTAACGCTTTATATTAAACAAAAGTTGAATTCTCAAGACAGTCGAGAATCGTTATCCGTCTGCTTATTCAGTAACAAAAAACGATGCGACCGAAGCTGAATCTTGAATGGCTGTAAAAGTGGACTAAATAGGCTTATGTGGTCAACACTGAATCAGACGGCCATATAATGATGATATCAGAGTAAAATAAATTGATCCAAAATAGGAAATGATTTTGAAAACCACATTACATCACTGATGAGTGAGAGGAGAGAGAATGTTGTAGATATGGTTTATGCCCTGCAACAAAACCATTGTGAATGTGTGTAACATTTTGTATTAAATGACAAGATCACTTAACCACATATGTTACACATGATGACCAAAGCATTTTGCAAGCATTTTCTTTTACAATGTATTCGTTCGTCCCCGCAATACCACAAAAACCTAACTTCAGTGCAGAGTATAATAATTTGTTTTCCAATTGAATAAAGTATTATGTATTTTACTATAGAAATACTCGTAAAGAATTTCAACATAATATGTATTAGTTTTGTTCTCAATAGTTGTTCTAATAAAAGTGATTTATCTTTTAATGAATGCCAACTATTCTTTGTGTATAATATTGTTGTCATTTTTACATTGAAATGCAATTATGTAAAAATTTTAAATCCTATCCTAATCTTCAAATTAATTGGCCATTTGTTCAATAGATACAGTGCCGAAAAGCTTGTAAGCTTTCATTGTAATTGATTCAAAACGTGGTTGACTTGAATGTCACCAACTGCACAATTTTTTGTTTAGTATAGTTAATTTGAATGCACATCTGGGGCTCATAGCTCATCATTGAGCACATTGAATACTATCTCTCATCTGAACGCTCCGACTATACTCTATTCCAGAAGTGGTGCATTATTCTAAATCTTCTATTGCGACAAAAGAAGCACATAATTAGAAACCGCTTCAATATTGTTGGATCTTTTTTCGCGAGCCTGAGTCAGATATTATGTTTGTGTGTTTTATCCGGCACAACATGATATTGACGTTTATTTTATGTAGATATAGACGGAATGCCAACATTATTATAGCACAGTATTATTGGCTATGAGATACTCATTTTATAAGAGAATCATATGAGAATGTATTGCGCTTTATAGACAAAAAAAGCAAAAACACTCAATTCTTTGGGGATAATAGAATATAACGAAGGGCTTTAGTGACGCGTATATGTTGAATGATCCTCTACCTGATTGCTCAAGAATGCTTCATAATATAGAGAGATATACAGTATTGGTAGCAGTGGTGGTGGCAGGTGTTCCAACATCACTAGCTTTTATCGCATGGATTTATCTGTCGCTATATCCCCGTTGAGTGAAGCACAACATAACATATGAGCTGTTTTAGTGTATGTTTCTTCCAATGAATTGTAGTATATGTGAAACTAAGAGCCACATCAATGTAATTCGATTCGATTGTAATAGCTTTTTCTCATCCTTTCCCGAATAGATCATACACTTGAAGGCTCAATACTTTGAAAACTATACGACACTATTATTTCTATTTTATTCTATAAAAACACACACTTAAAAACTCTATAAAAGCGAAAAAAATTCATTAGATTAAGCTTTTCTCTAATCAATAATAATCTATTTTTAATTGAGATAATATCAGAAAACTAATGCATTGAGTGTTGATAATGGAAAATATTTGAGTGCAATTTATTTTCTATCAGAACATAAAACTAATTGTCCCCAAAAATGTTGATACAATTGATTGCTTTAAGAGTATTTGGAATGCGTTTAAATGAATATAAGTTATAATGTTGTTTTACAGCTCATATTAGTGAAGTGCTGAATTACAGACCAACCATCCTATCATTAATTTGGTCTCCGTCTATATGGACGTGACTGCATAGTGACGTTTCATCAGTTAGTTTCACATAAACCTCCGTAATAGCAATCCTATGAAAGCCTTCAATGAAGATTGAATTTCATGCGACGAACGCTAAATGCAATCTCTGATCTCGTAATAGTAATATATTTTACACGAATCACTTCCGACTGAATTAATGGGCGGAATCGTTTTTTGCTCGTTTTAACATTTGATGCATGCGATGACACGCGATACTGAATTGTATAGCATTAGAAATGATGTCAACTTGTATTTCTTTAGATCTCAATCACTCTCAAAATTGAGTTTTCTCTTTCCTCCCCATCGTTTGATCTGACTTTCATATAATATTCAGTCTATCTATTGATCTCTAATAATTGACGCTTTATTTATTGCACACTTTCATTATATCATCATAACATCATATAGCTTTAGATAGTTTTAAGATAATTATTAAATATTTAAATCATTTTTGTTAATTAGTTTAAATTTTCAATATTAATATCTTTTTAGATTATTTGAAGTAATACTGCAAAAGAAGACATTTCTTACGATGTTAGTTTAATTTTTGCTTTGTTGATAATATAACAATTACGTGATCTGATTCTGTGGTTCAATATTCTTAGTTTTTAAAAGACAAGCAAAAATATTTCACTTTTATCAAAATCAATTCTTCGATCCTTCAAATATAAAAAATAAAATTCGATCAAAACTTTCCACAAAATAGCTCAATAAATGTGATTGAAATTCTATTTATGAGATGTGCTTATAGTTGTGCTCAGGGTATTGAAATCGATTTTATTGTTTAGTGGCATTTTCTGAATAAAATACAGACATTATTGGTCTGATGTATACAAAAATAGAATAAATTTTTATCAATTTTAGGTAAAGTTGGCATCAATTCTGTTTGATTATATTGAAAAATAAACAACCTTTTAAAATCTTTTTCAAAAGTTTTCATTTATTTTTATCCCTATAAATATGTCTTTAGCACTTCATTCTCGATATTCATTGAGTAAATTAGTTGAAAAAGAATCACATCTCTGAGGAAGAACTAATCCATTGACAGTCTTGATAGAGGAGAACATTGAAGTTTTTTTATCGGCAAAAGCTTTCATCGCGAGCACAGCAACTGATAATAACAAGAAAAATCAATATTTATTAGAGCATTACTGAAGCTGTTATCTTTTCAATTGAACAACACTTTATTTACTTCATTATTAGTTCGAATTTGATAACAAACATTCATTTTTATATTGAGAATAATCTAATACTTGTATTCCTCTATATCTCTGTACTACTCTACACTATACCATCACCTTTTATCTTGCGACACACTCTTATAAATCCAAAAAACAAACAAATCTATTGAAAATATATTCTAATACAAGTTAGACACAGTATAATTAAGGATTAGCAGGGGCAGTGGCGTAGGTACCATGGTTCCAATGGTTCGGTCGAACAAGGGCCCTGAACTCGAGGGGGCCTGGAGGGCCCGTGCTCGACAAGTCTTTTTTTAGAAGCGCTTTTCAGAATAATATGTCAACAGTGTTGTAAAATAATTTAACGTTAATAAAACTATTACATTTTCAAAAAATATACATTGGAGGAGAGGGGGGCC
>JAUJYU010000324.1:0-14427 GCA_033995675.1 Nothrus silvestris
ACACAGTATTGGAAAACGTATTTCTGGTATTTTTCTTAAAACATATTAACTACTAAGGGATAGATATAATAATTTAAACGGCAGATATGAAATATAAAATTATGAAAAGCTATTCAAGCAATGTTTATAGCAAAAACCCCTGATTTGAGTTTGCGCTTTATTTTCTTTATCAGACATATTAAAAGTTTTAATCTTTTTCTCAGATACACGAAATCTGAAAATCTGTCACATATATTGTCAATATTTTTTTTATATTATCTTTTATAACATACAATTCATTGGTATGTTTTGAAAATACGATCCCTTTTGTTAATTTTTTAAAAAACAGTTAAAGTTAATGTTCTTTGATATTCAATAAAGTTAGAGACAAACCAGTAATTGTTCCGCAAAACAATTCTCCAATAAAATCTGAGCTTACGTTATACTTTACATGTTTAGAGCCAGTTATTAAAGCTGTTAACTAATTAAACACAATTAAATAATACATATTTCAAATCATTACTTATATAACAGATGATCATTTTTTTAAAAATTCTCACCATTGTAATTGTCAAATAAATACCCATTTTCTTACTTAAAATAATTGTCGACATAATTTTTATGATAAAATTTGATATTAAATGAAATACATTTGTGTATTGAAAGAAGATATCTATATATTATAATTCATGTAAATTTATTGGAAAATATTAAATTTCAGTTATAGCAAAAAATTATAAATTTTTATTGTAATTTTATTAATGAAACAAAATATGGGAAATATTATTGAAAAATGATTTATCATAGTGGATGTAATATGCGTTTTGTTTACAAGCATATGACTGAAAACTTTGAAAAACTGCACTAATGCTTAGGCCAAAACACAAGTATATTAATAAAAAATTTAAGTCATTAAAGTCACAAATAAAAGAAAACTTATTTGAATGAACTATTATTAGAAATAGAAATACGTATTATATTAGATTAGATAAAATTTATTTCTTGAATTAAAATTGAAATTATTTTTATCATTATCTTTAATAAAATCTAATGACTAATGTATCCTAAAGCAGCGGTCTCCAAACGGTGGTCTGCGGACCGTGCCGGTTCGCGACAGAATTTTGACCTGTCCGCGGGTATACACGTCGTCTCCGCCTATATAAAAACATGCAATCTCGACAGTAGCAATCGGTAGTCCATTTTGCAAAATTATCTGTTCACACACGAAATGATAACTAAAAATGATATGAAAACAGTACCACAGATGGTATTATTTATACATATGGTAGCATGTTTAAAATGCCAGCCCATCATAGTATTAACCGGTCCTCCAATTTTATTTTGTTTTTTTGCCGGTCCGCTTAAGGCAAAAGGTTGGAGACCGCTGTCCTAAAGTATAATAAAGTTGTTATCTTTTAGATTCATACAGTATTTAACTAATAACTGTAGTTTTTAATTTTTAAATTTATATTAAAAATAGAGTGAAAGTTTTTAAATGTACTTTATTTTCATTGTCATTAGCTTTTAAAAATAATTAAATTTTTGATTATTTCACATTGCATTTCACACGTAAATACCCTTCGAGCCGAGCTTGAGCCTGAGCCTATGCTTGAAGCCATCGAGCCTGAGCCTAAGACTCAGGCACATTAAGGCCCCTTGAGCTGAGCCTACATTTATTGAATTCATATTAAAGAATTTTTAAATTAATTATCGGAAATATATCGATATACAGTATTTTTTTATATTTCCAAACAAATGATTTTAGCTAATTTCAACTTTAATATACTTATCCATATTATAAATACATAATATAAGTCCTAATCGTTAGTGCAGTTTTTCAAAGTTTTCAGTCATATACAAGCTTTTAAGCTTTCTCTAAGGTTTATTAAACCTAAACAGTTGCGGAACCGTTATATATTAGTTTAACATTAATAGGGTTGTCAGACGTTCCGTATATACGAGATTGTCCCCTTTTTCACTGATTTTTAACGTCACGTAAATGTTTCGTCGGGACGCATAATTGTCCTGTATTTGAGTGGCTCAGATACCAAGCGTAAAAATCCCTATATAATACAGAACATTGATTATAAAGTGTGTGAGTTTGTGTGTTTATCATAGAATTGACATATTATATACTGATATAGACAGCCATACTACGAAAGGGTAGATTTATAAAATAGTGAGATAATGATATTGCCTCGCATCACGTGACAATATTAATTGTATATACTGTGATATTATAGCCTTCTATTTCTAGTATGCCAGCTTAGAGCAAAACAGGCTTATTCTGCACATATACGTCAGTATATTATCTATGGTATTGATAATTGATGAATAAGCAATCCCAAAACGCTGACTCTGCGCATCAATGTATTAATACGTCAGGTAGTGTTATAGTTCGATAGTTACAATTCGAAGTATTGCCTGCTAATATATTGTTTTGTTTTTATTTGTAACACTGCTCATCCATTAAATTAATAATTATGCCAAAACGCAAGTGTACATTTAGCGACGATTATTCTAAACAGTGGGATTTTATTAAAAAAGGAAACGTGTATGGCGAGGCTGAATGCAAACTATGCAGATGCTCGTTTAGCATCGCGCACGGCGGAAAGTCGGATATTGTGCAGCACATTGCTACACGCAAGCATAAATTAAGTGTATCTTCTGTGACAGGATGTTCAAAATCCATTGACAGTTATTTTGTAAGATTGGATTCTGACGAAGAAACAAAATTGATTGCAGCAGAAGTTACTATGGCTTTTCACGCTATTAAACATCATCACTCCTTCAACTCTACTAATTGCGTGAGTAAACTGTGCCCGATTGTGTTTTCTGATTCTAAGATCGCTAGCAAGTTTTCTTGTGCTAGAACTAAGTCAACAGCCATTATTAAAAATGTGTTAGCTCCACACACTGTTAAGAAAGTTGTTAAAGACATGAGTGACCCACAGTATTATGGAATATCTACTGACGAAAGCAACAACAACGCCGAAAAAATTTTCCCATTAATGGCTCAGTATTTTACCCATGAAAAGGGAATTCAAGTCAAATTGTTGGGCGTATGTTCATTGCCTAATGAAACTTCAGAAACTATAGCGGAATTTTGCAAAGACACTCTGCAAAATTTAGGTATTAACTTGAGAAAATGTGTTGCTTATTGCGGAGATAACGCGAACTCAAATTTTGGTGGACGTCTTAGACACGGTACGAACAATGTGTTCACAAAACTTAAAGCTAGTATGAATGAATGCTTGGAGGGAATTGGGTGTCCAGCACATGTGCTGCACAACACAGTGCAGTCCGCATCTGACGTACTCTCAACTGATGTTGAAGTAATTGTTGTAAAACTGTTTCCGTACTTCAGTATCTACACTGTTCGAACTGAGCGCCTTAAGGATTTTTGCCAGTTTGTCGGCATACAATATCAATCTATCCTTTCACACTCAAAAACACGCTGACTTTCTTTAGAAAATGCAGTGGAAAGAATCCTGAAGCACTCAAATCATAATTTCTTTCTGAAGAAAAAGCTCCAAAAATTCTTGAAACCTTTTTTACGGATCCATTGAGTGAAGCTTACCTGTACTTCGTCCACAGCCTGCAGAGCGTCTTCAATAGAAAGATCTTACAAATTGAAGGGGGAGAGAAAAGTGTTATCGAAGTATTGTCTATTCTAAAGGAAACTGCTGAGTGTGTGAAAGAAAGATTGGAAGCAAAATTTTTGCCTTTAAGTGTTAAGTCCATTCTTAATAGGGTTGCTATTTCTGAATCTATGGAGAAGAAGTTCCGGTCAGAAGCAGAAGACTTCTATAATACTTGCTATAATTATCTAATGAAGTGGATAATCCCTCTCGAACAATTTGACACATTTTCATGGATGTCGCTTATCACAGTTCCAACTTGGGAGCAACTTGAAGCAACCTGTATGTACCTGAAGGAGAGAGGGCTAGAAATGAATGATAATGACTTGTTCAGTCAGTGGAGTGTCCTAAAGAAAATTACAGAACAAGAGCTCCAGTCTAATTCAGAAGATTGGAATAAGAAGCTGTGCCATGAGAAGTGGTCAAGCATCCTTCAGCGAATCGAATTCAAGGAACAATTCTCTGAATTATTAATTATCTGCCAGTTTATGTTCAGCATCTCTGCGCACAACGCTCATGTCGAGCGTATTTTTTCCTTAATGACTGTCCAGTGGAGTAAGGAAAGAAACCGACTGGACATATCAACAGTGGAGTCCATATTGCAGTGTTTGGTGAATATAAACATGTCTTGTAACGAGTTTCATAATTATATATTGCAAGATAAACAATTGCAAAAAGATGCAAAGACATCAAACAAATATAATTAAAAACATAATTTTGATAAGATATGTAATTTTTTTGTTTGATTTTATAACAAATACATTTTGTAATTCTTAACGTATATTGTTTAAATTTCTTAATTTCTTATTATCAATTCTTCCATTTTCGATGTCCCGTATTATAAAAACTGAAATCTGGCAACCCTAATAACATCTAGAAAAAGTATTATACAGTAATATTTCGTTAAAGTTTTGTTGTTGTGGACACTCATTATATAATAAATTTATTTTTTACTTTTTATTTTGTCAACTCATCTTGTCATAGAGGTCAACTTTATGTTGTGAAATAAATAAAAAGTAACAAATAAATTTATTATATTATACAGTAACTTTTTTTTAACATAAAATATTATATTTGAAATAAATATGTACAGCTTTTAAATAAACTATCGGAGACTTTTTATGTGAGATATACTTTATGTTATACTTAAGATTACAGTGTTATACATTCAACTCTATGTCTAATAAGTTTAAACTGTTTATCTTATAATTTTCTATTAGGCATAGAGTATAACACTGCAATCTTAGGTATAACATAAAGTATATCTCACATAAAAGTCTCCGATAGTTTATTTACAAAGCTGTACTTATAGATTAATTTTTTAATTCTGTATAGAATGGACTCGAGTGCTTCATTTTAAAAAATAGACATTTATCGCATATAAAACTTATTTTTGCAAATACCGACATTAAGTTTTAAAGTTTATTATATCAAAGCTGTCAAAAATAATTTGTATGATTTTCATTAAATTAGACAAAATACGCGAAATAAATATTGTAAGTGTTTTACATGAGTTAATGTGGTTGATCTGTACTGTAAATTCCAATAAAGATCATACCAGTAGTTCATTTTACTTAATGAATATTTGTTGTTTATTGTGTAAAAAGTACTTTAGAATCTGTGCCGTAGAAATTTGTGACCATTTAAGTGTAGATCTGCTGGAATAATGCGTAATATACGGCTAATATAGTATAATACAGTATAAATATGGTTTGGTCTGACCTAAAATCCTGGCTACGGCACTGTTTAGAATCCAAAAAGATTCCAAACAGACAAAGAAAACCCTACTTAAATATGTTGACTGAATCTTATATCTATTAAAAGCACAAAGTGCTTATAAGTTAGGCACAGCAGCGGTACAATACATATAAATTTTATTAATTCATAACTTGATTAATTAATATAAATAAAAATGTTTATTTTTGAACAAAAAAATTGCTAATTCAGTCTCACTTCATAAGATTGAGTCTAATTTGATTTTAGTTACTCTCTTAAAATGCAACTCTCTTTTCATTGTTTAAATCGAAGCTCTGAAGCTTTTTATCGAATTTAAATTAGAATAATATAAGCTTTGAGTGGAGGCGTAAAAGTTTTCTACTGTAATATATTATGCAATATGTTATCTCAGAAATATTTACTGTATGTGCTTTTTTGTTTGGTTTTTACAGCGATTATGATTTTGAAACAAGTTTTGCGTACTTTTAATATATTGCTTTGCTTTTTGAAAGCAGTGCACACTTAAAAGCATGTCGTGATAGTCTGGATAGCATAGAGTTGAACAGATTCATGAGATTCATGTGAATGAAGAAAGGCTTATTTCACAAATGGCTCGATCTATTCTTTTACCGGATGAGTACTATATCGGCAATAATAACCGTTACAATTGTAATTGTGATAAAGTTTGTTCTTCTGTTTTAATGTCTTCAGAAAGTGATATAACTATTCGAGAGCGAACTTTTTGCGAACTGACGGAAATTGAATTCACAAAAATTAAGGATAATTTAAATGCTATTCAAAAGTTAAAGAGAAGAAGAAAAATATGCTTAGAAAATATAGATAATAATGTTTTGCCAAAAAAGAGTTCATCTGATTTACCCAATAATTCAAATTTTCCGATCAAGTATTTTAGATATAGAAAGATATCGGATTCAAACGCTTTATTGAATAAAAGCAAAGTTCCCGTCTCTAAAAGGATTCATCAAAAATCCTTTGGTTCAAAATATCAAAGTAAGTGACTTTTTTTCTTTTCAGCATTAATTATGATTTTAAGAATAGCAAAAAAGTATTCTCATCTATCGAAAACTGAATAGTTTATAATACTTAATAATTCTTTGATTGATAAATTTATAACGATCTGAATAACTGAAGACATTTTGATATTCTATAATCTTAGGCTAATATTTAACTATTCAAGTGTTATAATTTATTAAATTATATTAAGTGCACTTTTATGAAAACAGTTGAGCAATTATTATATTGAAAAAGTAACCTTAACTTTGAATATGTTTATTTTAACAAAGATTTGGATAAAATAAATGAGTGAACATGAATTGTAAAAATTTGAATATGACATTCGGTCATAAAAGCATTTTTATGGCAATAATTGGCGCAACAGTTATATTAAGTTTGAAAGTATAAAATGAAAAGAACATTTGTCATTTCTACAAAACCACTCTCAATTGAAATAACTTACTTTTCTTCGAATACTTCACTTCTTTTCATATTTTCAATTCAATAGTTCTTTTGTGTATTCATATAAATAGGATTTCATTTATAAATCAATTTCATCATTCATTGTAAAGTATGGAACGAATCTATTCTAAGCGTTCTCTAATCAAAACCCATCAAAACTTAACTTTAGTTTTCAAATTATCCAATACTTCAATAATTCAATACTTAATGAATAGAATATTTTATTTATTGAAATGAGTATTTAAAATCAATTAATTATTAACTTAAATAACTTATAGGAGTATTGCATTGATATTTCTAAAAATAATCTTTTAATTATAATAATTATCTCAAAGTTTTACAATTAATTTTTAAAATTTGTAAATTTTTACCAATTATATATAATTTATTTATTTTTATAATTTTATAATTGGCTTATTGTATATTTAAGATATTTTTTAAGTCATATTTTAATAATTTAATGTTTAATAAGAGCTAAATCTATCAGCTTTTTGTGTAAAGACATGGTATCTCAGCTCAAAGTTTAAATGATGTGTCTTTCAATTTTTAAAAAAATTTTGAAAACTAAAAAACATTTTAAAAATGTAGTCAAATAAATAAATTCATTAAAGCAAAACGAATTAAAATTTAATTCTTGAAAGTGGTACCACATCAGGATGATTATATATTTTTTATGACTACAAATAATATTTATGATGTTGAATGGAATGACTAAAATAATGTTGATAATTTTGCTTTTAATCTTTAAAAATCAACTTTTTCAATTCCTGGTTTTTTAATTCACTATTTTGTAGAAAAATCAAAAATCAATGTTGAAGTAATTTTTTGTATCATATATTAAGAGCATTTCTGTAAGTCAGATAAATAGAATATTTTATTTTATCAAAATTAAATTCTCTTAAAATGTTGGTAAGGGTTGTTTCTATTAATACAATTTTATTTAATAAATGTTATAAATTTATTATATTATAACAACATTTTTCGGCTTATTTGCGAATAAATTAGTTGATTTTAGTGAAATTGATCTTTTTATTATAAAACACGTATGTGTATGTCTATGCCTGAATTTTTTCTGTAAATGTTTTCATTTACATTATATGGCATTATATTATGTAAAATATGAGCTGAAGAAAAGGGATAAATTTTAAAATATAACATAATCGAAAGTGCAAAATGTTTACCTCTTAAGGCTAAAAAACTTAATCTTTCGATAAAATATTGATAAATTATGAAAACTAAATGCGGCTTTTGATAGAAACATTTTCTTCATTTAAGAAAATGG
The DNA here is from genome assembly GCA_033995675.1 of Nothrus silvestris. Taxonomy (NCBI): domain Eukaryota; kingdom Metazoa; phylum Arthropoda; class Arachnida; order Sarcoptiformes; family Nothridae; genus Nothrus; species Nothrus silvestris. Next base: position 8,095 of record JAUJYU010000324.1, read on the forward strand.
TTTATTCGAAATCTGTTTTTTTGATAAGTAGACGATTAGCTTCTCTTTTATTCAATATTAAGATAACAAACGATTAAAGTTGACAAACATAATATATCAATGTGGACAAGGCTGTTACAGACTGACAAAGCTCGCTCTTACAGACTGTCATCGCTATGTCATAAAAGTCTAATATGCGGTAAAAGGTCATAATGATAAATATTTATGATGCGTATATTTGATACTCCTCTTATTTTGTTTTAATTTTAATTTAGTTTTCATTCTTTTGTACACATCCTCACTAATTATAAGGTAAACCTGAATATAAATTAATCAAAGATCTCGAACATACTGAACATACTATAAAGATCTCGAACATACTGAACATACTATAATGTGCATTATTATATAATTTAACTTATAAATGATATGCTCATAGCGTAAACAAGTGCTCAAATGTTTGCAAAATTGTGAGCACAGGTTTTTATGAAAGGCCAGCGCACTGGACACGGGATTCATAAATTTTCTGTCAGTTGAATCCCACAATTATACACTTACCTTGTATTACATCGGAATTCTCTATAGTCTTGTTCTGTAGTTATTTTAAATATTAAGCAACAATTACAAGCAAATCTAGAATGCATTATATTTTATGTTCTTTTCGGGTATATTTATTCTGGTCGTGACAAAAATCAACTCACTATATATGAAAATGATAAAAATCTCGAGTCTCTTTCTTTCTCATTATCTAAAATAATCATTTGCCAAATGCCTCCCCCACTAAATGTTTCAAAATCGTACTGACTTTAGATAAGAGCAAGCCTTAGAGCATAAGATTATTTTCATTAATTTTTCATTAAATATTTAAACAAATTCCCATTACTTTTTTCTATGTATAATTCAATGTAACATAATATGCATATTATTATTCAAATAAGCATTTCAACTAAGATTAAAATAATGCAATTTGTTATTGCATAAATAATACGAATCATAAATTATTAAATGAGGGCATTTCCTGTTCATACAATTTTCTTTTGTTGATATAAACTTTAAAACATAAAACTGAATAAAATTTTTGAATTGATCAAAAATCGTTAACTCAATTGCACAATCTTTGGACTTTTTACAGTGAATTTTTACTTTGAATTATACAGTCTGGGAAAGTCTCCCATGTGGGACAGCAATGCAATTCCGATAGGTTTTTGTTTAAAAAATCAAACATTACATTAGGATTTAACTTACAAGTTAAAAAGCTAATCAACTTGACATTCGTTTTATTTAATTTTCAATATTGAGTTTAAAAGTTGTAAAGATATCACTTACTTATTTTTGATAAATACAAAATATAAATACATAAGAATTATATTAATGCTATATATTGTAAAATCAGTTCAAAGTATAATCAAAGAAACATTTAAAGAAAATGTTATTGTTATTTACCGGTATATACAGTGTATGGCATAATAGATATTTGTTTTTTTGTTGAGGTTAGAGGTAAGAAAACTTTTGACAAACAACAGTTTTACCAGTGCCGTACCCAGGATTTTTGGTCTGGGGGTCAGCACATGTTTAGTATGGAGAAAATTATATTAAGTAGTGAACCCTACAGACCTACACTTAAATGGTCAAAAATTTCTGGGGGGCCGTTACCCCCTGGCCCCATAGCTAGTTACGGCACTGGATCTCAACTAAATTCAATAAATAGAGTCAAAATTACACTAATTGTTGAAAGTTGTTAGGAAAGGCTGTGTCGAAAGGCTGTGTCGCACTGCAAAAGAATAGACTTACTATTCCCTAACATTATTCTTATCTCCTAAATAAACATCAATTCATTCGCCGAACAATTAGAAGAACAGCACTGCCACTGAGTCTCGTCAAGTGGAACCAAATTCCATATAAGTGATAATTTTAGTGGCATTAAGATATCCTCAATTCTCCAACATTTGCTTCATTCATAACATCTGCGAAGAGTCTGCGATAACACAGTCTAAATCTATGACAACAATGGCTGTCATATGGTTAAAGACTCAGAAAGTCAAATTTGATGGATGAGCTCAGCTCTGGTTCTAATTAAGAAAAAAGAGAAATAAGTCATTTTATAATCACCATTTTTTCAAAGTGTACATACGTCTTATAAACACATTTTTTTTCATACTTTGTAAGGCTTAAGCTTGTACTTAAGGCTTACTTAACTCTGTGCTATGCATATTGAAAGATCAATTGGGTATTGTATTCTTAAAAAATTTTATTATTTTTATTTATATAATACGTAACACAATCAACAAAATACTTATAATCAGTAAAGCTCGAGACAAAAATTATGTACATTAATAAAAATGAATACCATTTTTTTGAATACAATATCAAAAATATGTAAATTAGAAAGTTAAGCTTCTGATTAATTCTAGAAATACCTTAAGCTTTTAGAATGACAGTTCTTATTATGCAATTGTAGAAGTGCTAGTTTTATACAAGAATTTATTTTTAGTTCAAATTAGTTGAGTAAAACATTAAAATCTCTCTCTCTCTCTCTCTCTCTTATGAATATCAAAAATAAGTAAATTCAAATTTACATTCAATTGACTCGTGAAGAGGGATTCAGAAGGGGTTATATCCTTTATAATAATAAAATGTAAAATGGTGTCCACCAAACTCAGAAAGCGATACACTCTTACATTTGAGATAAATATATCCTTTCCAAGTAGCTATTTTTTGCAGCTATTTGTTAGCTATTTGTAGTTGGTCTTCATTTTAACTCTATTCTCGAGTTTTAAAAAATTAATTCAATTGTTTAATTAAACTTTATATATATCTGCGTATACAAAGAATATATTCTTATACATTTTTTTAACATTATTTATCCCAAAAATCCAATTCACTGAGTAGTTAAGAATAGTTATCATTATTGCTATTGTTATTGTTAATTAATACAAATCTAAAATAATTAACCATTAATATATTTTTAATTAATTGTAATTTCAAACACCAAAATAATAGGACAGAAACTCTGATTATAAATTAAATAAATCTTAATTTTTGTCATTCATTTTTGGTAGAGCTTAAGGTTGGTTCAAAAGATATATAGAAAATACAGATTTCAATAATTCTACTGAATGTTGAGTAGAGTTGAGATCTTCAGGACTTACTCTTCACATAAATAATCGAAGTTCACGAATTTGGCAACAAATTTGAATTTTTTCATTAAAAATTTTAATAAATAACCTTTATTTAAATGAAATCAGTCTATTTTAAAGGTGTGTGATTTTTAAAAAAATAATTATATGGTCATTCAAGATGTGCAACTTGTTAAAATCATATTATTTTACAAGCAATAAATATAAATGATAAACATATTTGCCTTATTTACAGATTATCTACAAATGCAATCAAAAACTATAGTCGCGATTGAAAAATCAATAATAGATTAAAATGTTTGTCAGTGATTGACAAGGACACAGTTTTGAAAAGTTAATTGTGAATCGTCATAATCTGAAATATTTTTAAAAACATAAACTCATTTCTTTTATTATTATAAAGCGATCAAAAATAAAATAAAGTATTTGTAAATTACATTTGTTTGTATCAAATTTAAGACTTTATACAACTAAATAATGCACATAAAGTAAATTTACTAATACTGTATATAACTCTCAAGCAAGTAATGTATAGAGATGTTCATCAGTTAACAAAATATTTTCAAAAACTAAAGAACATAGGATTTACAGCTAAAATGATTTAGGAAAACGGATTTCAGATTTGAAACATACTTTATTATATCGTAAACTTTTATACGAATTATACAAAAATTTAAAAACTTTATTACAAAACCTGACAGTGGCGCAGCCAGGAATTTGCTTTGGGGGGAGGGGGGCTTCATAAAAAAAATTATTATCTACATTTGACAAGTTAGTTTATACTGTACTAAAAGTAGCGCAATATAATATTCATTTTGCGATTCTCGATGGGATCCAAGGGGGGCCACCGGGCTGTAGCCCCCTTTGGCTGCGCCACTGAAACCTGAGCTATCTTATGCTTTTGCAAAAACATTGTAATACACAGTAAATTACTATAAACATTGGTTTAAAAATATTTCAAATCAGAATTGAGGGTTATTTTAAAGGTTAAATCTTAGACAACTGACAAAACTCGAAAATTAAGTTAAATTTTTTTGCTAACATATTCTTATTTTTAATATTCATTAAAAAACACAAATTTCATTAAATTGAATATATTTTTATAATAAGTTTTACATTTGAGGGACTTTACATTATGTATTATAGATTTACTATTTTTAATATTAGGAAAAAGATACTGTCGTATGAATTTAGTTGAAGTTTTGAAAAAGTTATGTAATATAAGAATGAGATGACGACTACAGTTGAACATGAAATGAGATATCTCTTAAGAACAGCTGGTTTTACTAGACTCGATAGAGTCAGGTATTCAAGGATTGTTAATTTTGAGCCACTTTTCCTTGAGATGAAGAGATCCCAATTTCGTCGGTTCCGTCATGTGCTGGCAATGAAACACGAGGAGCCGCCAAAAGTTATCTCGTCTCAGACAAGCGATCGTAGACCTCAAGGAAGACCCACAAGAAGGTGGCGGAGGATTGTTTACTCCGTAGAAAGAAGGCGAAGGTTGAATGAGTTAGTTACGCGACTTTGTATGCATTGAAGTCTATTTTTATTGCTAACCAAATTATTTGTGCGTTGCGTTCCCATTGAAAAGCATAAGAATCTTTTAATATTTATTTGATTTGTGTCACCTCTTGAGAAATTTCTTCAGCTCATATGTTCTTATGATTTAAGATTAAAGTCTATTGATTTAATATAGTCTAAAGTGTATAATTAGATTTTTAAATAAAATGAAAAAATTGATCTATATAGTTTTTTGTTCATATTTGAACTGATGCACGTTTTATTTATATTTTCAATTAACTGTTAAATTCGAACATTTAAATAATGTTGCGTTAAATCTATAATAATTAGCCCATATTGAGAAGCAAGTTTGAGCTGATTTCAATCCAGTAATTTAATATATACTTAACTTATGAAGTCTAGCTTGGGCCTGACTGAAGTCTAGCTTGGGCCTGACTCGAGTATAAATTGATATATAGCTTGATTGAATATTTTCTTTCAAAAGTAATTTTTAATAACACTGTATATTTTAAAAATGTTTATTACAAAGTTTATTAGCGCTGTAACACTAATTACTAAAAGAAGAACCTATTAACATTTAATTTTAAAAGTTTTGTTTTTTATAACATTTCAAATCAAAACTAAAAGCACAAGACAATAGAGTGTGCAGTATATACATGAATAGACATATAGAGTCTCTAAGGGAAAAGCTTTACATTATTAGCAAATGTATGCTATGATTTAATTGCTGTTTAGAGACTAGCGCTTCCAAACAAACTATTTTAAACAATGTCAGAATGTTATGAAACAATGTCAGAATGTTATGAAAGGCACCAAAGAATAATAAAAAACAAAAACTCAACATTTTGTTCAAAAGGATTTTTTAAAAACAGAGCCAGAATTAAACATGCTATTATCATATTTTCTAATATTTCTTAGTCCAGAGCTTTATATTGAATTCGAAAGCGTTGACAATATTCAAAAATTTGGTCACTTGAGCGCCAAATTTATTTGTAAGCATTTCAAAAATACGTATTTTTGGTAAAGACCTCAATCATTACTCATTTTATAGTTGGTTTATATGACTTCATTTTTAATTGTAATTTTCAAATAAATTAGAAGCTTGTTTAGGGCTCATCCTTAAAGTACGTACGCACAAAATTCGGGGTTTTAGACCCCTCCCTACCCCTTGTACGCATTTTGACACCTATTTCTTGCTATTTTTCTATGAGAGTTTAGTGTTTGTACGCTTTTAATTGACCCCTCCCTCCCCCTCAGCTGCGTACGTACTTTAAGGACGAGCCCTTAGCGGTTGATGTGCCAAATGCAATTAAAAACACTTGTTTATAAACATAATAAAAAGCATATGTGCGAAAAATAATTAGTTAATTTTTTATTTAAAATTCTTTACAGCGAAAAATACTTTTAAAAAAATTTTATGAGCCTATAATTCTTTATATTCTGTATATATATATTTGGATTGAGTTCAGAATCAATAAAAATGAAAGCTTCAAACAAGATTAAAAATGATTAATACATATAAACTTATGTTTTAAAATAGTATTTATTTATATTTTGAGAAAGATCTGATTCAACGGATTTTTAAGATTAAACATCGAAATAATTTATTGTCTCTGAGAAAACGTCATTTCAAGATTAACTCGAGTAGAAGTGAGGCTTAGATAAACAAAAATCTAAAACCTATACAAATATA
>JAUJYU010000325.1:0-14422 GCA_033995675.1 Nothrus silvestris
TGCCTAGGGTTACATCTTCTTTCTCAGATAGCAAAACATGGATTCCAACCTTCGATTTTGACTCTATTGAATGCATGAAAAAATGTGAAATAATTCAAATTTTTCAACTAAAATATTTTAAAATAAAGATAATAATTTACATATACAGTATATATATAAAGAATATTTGATTTTCAAAAACAATGAGATTTATATTGAATTTGTCACCATTTTTTTAAGATGAGCCTCAATGGACCTCAAGTTTGGTAAACATTATATAATGCTTTAAGTCTTAAATTTCAAAACTAGAATTCCATACCAAACAAAAATTATACTCAAAAGACTGGACTCTGTGATAGAGAGATAAGACTGACAAGAGATAAGTTGTAGCTATCATTAACTAGTGGTGTGTGAGAGAAAAGCGATACTTTGGTATTCATGATTTGAAAATTTATATATTATTAATATATTATTATTTAATTATTTATATATATAAAGTAAATAGCATTATAGTTTTGAAACTATTAGATATATGTCAAAGATACAATTTGCTACATTATTGGGCTGCGACAGTGATATGAATGCAACGATAAGTCAAACTCTTGATTCAATTTGCAGTATATATCTGTACTCTAACTGTATATCGAATGTACAGTACATTAATGTATATTAAATAATGTCGATTCTGTATACTGAAAAGCAATGTACGCTTCTTTAAATAGATTGTCGCTTTAGTATATTATTTGAAAAGCATTTGTGCAAAATAAATAACTTTCACTCTAGTGGTTAAACAGTTAAATGCCTAATAATTTAAGCTCAAATAATTGATGATAAGGTAAAAAACGTCAAATAACAGATTGTATTAAAGAAACCCAACAGAGTTAACAAATGTCGTTGTGCTTTAGTGTATTACTATTTCTATTGCATGCATACATACACACTATTCTAATACATACATACACTTCCATACACTCAAAAGTAATCTTTCTTTTACAGTGACTTTTCTGGTTGTTTTTCAATACAAACCTCCAAAGACTTGATACTGACTCCACTCCTGAGTGAAGATTATATTAGAAATAGAGAGAACTCAAAGAACTCAAAGAACTGACTCACTCTTTAAGAAAGAGAGAGACAGACAGAGACAGACAGAGAGAGAGGGAGAGAGAGAGAGACAACAACTTTCACTCAACGAGAGAGAGAGGGAGAGAGAGGAGAGAGTGCGAGAGTGCGAGACAGAGAGAGACAGAGTTATATAGAGAGGGGTTGAGAGAGTCGTAAAGACAGAGACTGAAAGAGAGAGAGAGAGACAGACAGAAATACAGACAGTTATATATATATATATATATATAGAGAGAGAGAGAGAGAGAGACTGAGAGTCATAAAGACAGACAGACAGAGACAGAGAGAGAGAGAGATTTGTAGTGGTAAGTGTTGTTCACATTTGTAGGGCTTCTGCGCAGTTGTATCTGTTCGTATGCCTACATTTTGTTTTGTAGTCCGAGTGAAAACAGTGTAGAAAAATATATGTATTTTGTATTAGAATTGATATTATATTAAAAATAATAACAAAACTCGGACGAGGATTACAATTGAATTAAGAATTGGATGCAGTTTTGAAATTATGCACTTATTAAATGTGAAATAATGTGTGATATTTACTCATGAATTGATTGAACGTCTAATACAATGCATGAAATGGTATAACGATTTTTGTTTTGTCCCTCAAATGAAAAGAGCCTTATTTGAGATGAAATGCATTTGTGGCTCACTTTGAGTTCGCTTTGAGTTAAAGACATATTTTGGTTGAGTTTCTGTTGGTTTGGGAGTGGCATCACTTCCATCACTTCCATACTAAACATTATTGTTTTAATTCACCTCTTAATCAGTTTTAATCATTGAACAATTGGTAAGTGATTTGTAATGAATTTTTGCATTTTTTACAAAACATTTGAATCTCAAAATTGAGTCCAAAGTATAGCAGATTTTCCTATCAAACAAATCAGACCTTATTTTAAAGCATTGGTAACATTCATAGCATTGCATTCACTTTACAACTCATTTATTTACTAAATATTTCCACATTTAATACATTTGATTAATAAATCATTGATTAATAAGTCATTGATTAATAAGTGATTTATTTGTTTGTTTTGATTAATTGTTTGACATTTATATTCATTCATTTGTAATCAAAACAAAGAAGTCGTCAATTATTGTAATAAAAAATAGCAATAAAAAAGTGTAATAATAGTTAACAAAAAATATATTAATATATTTTATTAATATATTTAATGATAAGACAATTGTCGACGATTTCTACGAAATATCGCTTTGAATAAATTGAAGTAAAGATAATGAAAGACTTGTATGAGTGCTATCTCTCATTGGTTTGATTGGTTGTGAGGAGTCTTAGTCTTCACTGCATGTGTCGGGAAATGTATATAAAGAAAGAAAGAGAAGCAATACTTTATATTATATGATATTTGTGTTATCGGAATCGGAGAAAACCATTGAATTGAGTGCAATGACAGCTGTGACTCGTGAGCCACTACGACTCGGCTTTGATATGAGGCAGACTTGGGCTCCGACTGAGTCCAACAGCTTTGGTCCCAATCCTACACCATTCACAATAGATTGAGTCCAATTGAGTGCTGTGTTGTGCAGCTATAGTCCGCTCTCTGCGTCTCTCTATCTCTCATTTAATGCAGTCCTGACTCTAACTCTCACTCACTCGTCAGCACAGACTTCAGTACAGAGTTTAGTACAGACTTCACAACTATTATAGCATACAATATGAGAAGCCTTTGTGTGAAACCATTCTCGATAACGTATGAAACCATACAAAGAATATTTTATGAGACTTTTTATCACATTTTCACAGTTTTATTCAAATAATAAGAATCGCTTTCCTTAATGTTGAGCAGAATCTGACTATTAATGAGTTTAAAATAGATTATTAGATAAAAGTATTAACAAATAAAATAAGATAATGAATGTTTGATTAGTTATTATTGATGCGAATTTTGTTAAAATAGGTCTAAACATCCGATTTGGTGTTCAATGAAGAATCAGTTATTTATTCAATTGAATCGGTTTTTGTGTTTAAATAATTTTGTGAATGTATGCAAAACTGGCAAATAGTAAACAAATGACTTCTTCAAGTGGTCTCCTATTGATAGGTGACCACAAAGTATATCAATGAAAGAGAATAGCAGTACGGATGGCCACCGCGTACGGGTGGCTATAGATCATAATAAGGGTATCAGTTGTAATAATTCAAACAATCAATTAATTGAATCAATTAAAGGTCAACAACAGTCACTCGACCATAACAGTCCATCACATTCATCACCATCTGCTTCGGTATCGCTTTCATCGACTGCGTTAGCTTCTAATACGTGTTCACCAACCACTTCGACATCACAGACAATACCAAATCGTTCATCAAATACTAGTAGTAATAGTTTAAAGAATTCGTGCGCAACCACTTCATCGGCAGCTAATATTCCAACTAATCCAAGCGCTACTAATTTTGACGACGACTACAACGAATGGGAACTCGGAATCGGAGATCTTATTATTGATTTGGACGCAGATATTGAACGTCAAACCAACGAAAAAAGTGGTCAACAAAACGGAACTGTGAATAACATTAGTGGCAGTAATACTAAAAATATTAAAACTAATTGCGAATCAATTAGCGGATTAACTAATTTAATAGAGAACAAGAGTGTCACGACTTGTTCTTCAGCAACAACTACTACAACAGCAACGACAACACCAACTACAACAGTGATGTCTAACTCAAAATCAACGCGTTTGGGGATTACAAGCGGTGCTATCAGTGGTGGAAGCAATGTGTCCTCATCTGCATTATCCTCCAACCCCCACCACCACCACCATCACCACCACCATCATCATCACCACCATTCTAGCCTCTCGTCGGGCAGTTCTTCGTCATCTTCGTCTTCGTCGTCCACTTCAGGCTCATCCCAATCGACGCCTTCGGTCGTGTCTGCTGTTGAACATCAGGCGACTGTTGATAAAGGACTTAAAATGAAAATTAAGCGCAAAAATATTGGCGGCAAGTCTTCTGAGGCAAAACACGAAATCGTCTCTTCAGATATAAGTTCAGCAAAATATATATCATCTATAGATCACAGCATTGGTAGTGTCAGTAGTGGCAGCTCTAAAGTGAATTCTAGTAATAGTACTTCTTCTAGTATTCATAATCAGGGTATGAATAGTAGTAATACTGGTAACACATCTTCTGTGATTTCTTCATTATCATCATCTTCGACATCAACAGACTCTAAGTCATCAAAACATTCAAATAAAGGACGGAGTGGTAGTCATAGGGATAAAAAGGATAAAAATCGTGATAAGGATAAGAATAGTAGTGGTTGTGGTACTAATAGTAGTAGTAGTAATAGTAGTAATAGTAGTGGTAGTAGTAGTGGTGGAAGCAGTTGTTCCAGCAATAAAAGCAACACATCTTTATCATCAACCAAATTGACTACAAATCCTAATCAAAGTGTTTCATCCAATGAAGTGAATGGCTCTGCTGTCAATTCAACGCCAACTAATATTAGTTCATCAGTTAAGTTAACGACAAGCCATTCTACTCATTCTTCTACTCATTCTTCAGCCAATTCAACATCAAATATCAACGGAAGTGCACCGATCTCTCGACTGCCTTCCACTTCAAACACAAATCCATTGTCTTCGAGCACAATCACTTCAATGCCAAACATAACATTGAAGTATTCCTCCGCATCACTTAATCCAACTGTGATTCTAAGAACTGATGAACTCTCCAAAAATATTCCAACGCCTTCCAAAAAAATTAAAGTCGAAAAAGTAAGGACTAGTTGACAATTATTATCATTAAGTTGACAACTATTAAATTTATCAGAGATGTCCAAAGGGTAGAGTAAAGTGAGGGAGGGCTGAACTTTTTAAAAATTGTCGGGAAAATTTGATTTAATTGCCTATTCCAGATGCAAAAATGACCCATAAATGACCCATAAATGACCCATGAATGACCCAAATGCATGAATAAAAATGAGATAATGCCCACTGCGACGCCATTTCGCGGTAATCACATCGTGTTATCGTTCAATGGCAATAACTGCTCGATTTTCATATAATTCGAGGGTCGCTTTTGAATGTTTAAATCATTTTCTAACGTCTTTTGAAGGCTTATTCTAAGGATTTTTCAATATTTGAAGCGTTTTTATAAGGTTTTTGATCGTTTAATGAGTTTTCAAAATTACCCCTCCCTTTGGGCGAATTTTTTATTCTACCCTTTATTCCCTTGAGCTGAAAGAGCTGGACATTCCTCAATATACATATCGATACAGTATATACTGTAATAATAACGCGAACTGCACTCTGTGCTGACATTTTGTTTATGACAAACCCAAATGCAGTCCAATTTTGAATGTTCGCTAAATTAATGTTTTCAAATAATTAACTTATTTTGGTTTAGATTATTATATATTATTTGAATCATTAATTTTATTTCTGCGACATTTAGGCTGAGGAAAGTATTTCTGCGACGAGAGATACTGGAACTTCGACTAGCATTGGAACCATTACAGAACCCGACTGTTTGGGTCCGTGCGAACCCGGAACGAGTGTCACTTTAGAAGGAATTGTTTGGCAGGAGACTGAAGGAGGTATACAATAATTAACTTTATTATAATAGACTCAATTTTAGTTCTATTCAAAATAGTAAGAAATGGTATTTAACTCTTATTTGATCAAATAATAGGTGTTTTAGTAGTGAACGTCACGTGGAGGGGGAAGACATATGTGGGCACTTTGTTGGACTGCACTAAACACGATTGGGCGCCCCCCAGGTTTTGTGAGTCGCCCACCAGTGATATCGAATCAAAGACTAATAAGAATAGTAGAGGCAAACGATCGCGTTCTAACATCAATACAGAGACCACTACTGAGAGCAGAACAGTTCAAAGTAAGCTCCGAAATGGCAAAGGAAGGAGAACTGCAAACTCGGGCTTCACAGTGCCGGCCAGTCCTGCAAAAAGTGATAGCAGTGCGCCCTCCAGTTCAAAGAGAAAGGGCAGACCCTCTGATTTGGAATTAAGTCCTATCAATGACAATACGAGTAATAACAGTATTAGTAATAGTAATACTAATACTAAAGGAACTAAAAGGAATAGATCTCAAACACGCAATACTCCACTATCGAGTACATCGAGTGAACCGAACACACCTTTACAACAACCTTCTTCTCCAGTATTGATCGAATGTCCGGAACCAAACTGTAGCAAAAAGTATAAGCATATCAATGGACTCAAATACCATCAAACACACGCTCATTGCAATAGTGAACCAAATGTGAACTCTTCTGATGGCAATGCAAATAAAGATGGAATGGCGTCTGACAATGAGGACAACAATCTGGACTCAATAAGTTTGCCCTCAAGTCCTTCCAATAAGATGACAGCTGAGGAATTCACGAATGAACTCAACGAAAATATTGGTTCAAATCTTTCGACATTAGCTTCGGTTGCAATTAGCGATTCCAATGAAATTAATAAAAGCGATTTGTCTTCCATTAGTGCTAACGCTGACGATAACACTGAGAAAACAAATGCTATCAAATTTTCAGGATTACCTGCGAGTTTGCAATCATTTGGGAATATTGTCACTCCAAGTACTACCAGTACTATTATTACCACAACTACAGCTACTCCTACTACTACCTCATCATCACTTGCAAACAGTGCCAATACATTCCTAGTCTCTTCTCAATCTTCTACTATTATTGATCAGAATAGTTCTGATCAGTTGAACACTAAAATCGACAAATCAAACGACGCAAATAGGATTAAAACTGCAGCCACCGGATTAACGCTCTCTGTCAGGCCTTTAGTTCCCATTTCGGCGATTAATAGTGGAATAATTGCCGCGACTTCTAATCTAAAACCAATTCAACCCAAACCAACAATTCTTGGAGAACCCAATACTATAAACCCTTCTCTCGAAAGTCTTAAAAAAGAAAAATCAAAGCATAAAAAGAAGAGTAAAGATAAGGATCGAGAGCGCGAACGCGATAAAGATAAGGAGAGAAAATCTTCAAATAGCAGTTCATCAGTTTTATCGACTCTGAACAATACTTCTGTTGTTTCTGATCCAAAATTTGTGACAAAATCAATAGAATTGCCTAAAAACGAATCTGAAATGAGTGAAGTGACAGCAATCGCTTCTTCATCATCTTCTGACACAACGGCAGCTAATACTGAAATCTTTTCTAGTGTTGAATTAGTGAACACTTCTTCTAATACTTCTAGAGCTTTGAATCCTGAGCTCACTTATAAAAACGCAAATTCTCCAAATAGTTCAATGATTCGCACGAATAATGTTCAGGAATCAGATATTGCAGAAAATAAAATGAGTGCAAGTGATGCGTCCATTGAGAATGTGCGAAGTCCTGCATATTCGGACATTTCTGATGCGAACGACACCACAACTGCTATCGAACCAAATGAAATCGAAAATATCGATAAACCGGAAGATAGTCTATCAGTGGATAGTTCTAGTGTTGATATTTCGAACCAGAGTTCACCCAATTTCCGGCTCTACCCCTATTTCAATCAGTCTCAATACCTATTGCCAGTCGGCTCTTCCAATTCGGACTCTCAAAGATCTAGTCTTCAGGAAAGCACTAAAAACAACGAAACAGACTTTTCGAGAAGCGCCAGCTCTAAACGGCCGCGCGTTAACTCTGATCAAAGTGAGAAAAGTCGTGCAGAAGATTCGGCGACTAATGTAAAGAATATTGCAAATGCGTCTCCATTGCCATCAAGTACTCCACCGGAACCGATACATGAATTCGCATCAGTGACGCAGTCGTATCCGTACGCGTACTCATATATGCAAAGATATCCCGGCTATTCAATAGACCCGACCTATCACATGCATTTGCTCGCAACTGATCCGCACTATAAAGAGCAGTGCGAACGCTATTTAGATCAAGAAAGGATTTTTAAGGAACAACAACCAGACAATAGAGACACCACTAATTTGAATAGTAAGGAAAGGCATAATTCTGACAACAATAAAGTGCATTCGCCACAAATCAATAAAGGCATTGATTCCGCATCGAAGCAGTCGTCGAGCAAATCAACCGCAAATATTAGACCTTCGTCTCAACCTTCCAATAGTTCAGTTAAGAGCGAAAGTTTTGATTCAACTCCTCTTTCAACTAATATTAAGGAAAAGCAAAGCGAAAATCGACAAATTTTAAAAGAAAACATAGAACTCAAATCCCAAATGGATGCGCAAAAGAGCAGACATAGCAGTCAAACCACTCATCAGAACCTGTCATCCAATACATTCGATCCCTTATTTGAAAGGCATAGAGAAGAACAGGCAAAACGTTATTATATGGAGAGTTTGATAGAACATCAGTCAAAATCAGATATTGATTCTCACTCAGGTTCAGCCATAGGTCCGCCGCCTCTTCTCAAAGACAGTACACATCGCAGCAAAAGCGAGTCGACGAAGTCTTCATCCTCAGGATCGAGTCATAAGCACTCTTCAGTGTCTCCCTCGCAGTCTAGTCCGAAAGGAAGTCTAACCACCACTACGTTGTCATCAAAAGAGTCTTCAAAGAGAGATAAATCAGTCGATGAAAAAGACGATAAAAGCAAAATTAAGTTAAAAGAAGAAGGAGTAAAGCCAACAATGGAGACCACAGGCCCACCCCCTCCGCCCACAAATGGCTATTATTTTAATCCGTCTTATTTGCCATCCCATCACTTCTCTCCAATGGCACCTTTCGATCATTCGCATCCAATGTTTCGCGCGGGAGCTATCAGTCCAGTAATGATGGGTAACCCCTATTCAGGAGCGGCACAATATCTCCATCCGCAGCTGCGATATCATGTCGCGCCCCCGAGTCCTATCGGCTCAATGGAAATGTCGAGCGCACCACCACTTCCTCCTTCTACACATTCAACAGCTGATCCTTTGAGCTCAAAAATACATTCCAACGCTCCCACACCTAAAAGTCTTGATTTATTACATCAGGTCTCACATTATGGACCGCATAAAATCCATGAACTACAAGAACGAGCACTTATATCTCCAACGGCTGCGACCAGTGGTCCCCTCCATCTTCAGCCTCCTTCTAAGTCAGTCTCTGGCAGTTCTATAGCCCCCCCGACCGGCAAATCAATGGGTTCTGTAGTTTCTGATTCTGCTTTGTTGAGTCCCGGAAAAGAAGACTCGTCTTCAGCAGACCGTCAACGCTCACCCCCTCCACAAAGACATCTTCACACTCATCATCACACGCATGTCGGTGTCGGATATCCTATTTATGATCCCTATAGTGGTGAGTCATGACTTCTGAGTAGTGATTAACTCATTTAAATTAACACTTTGAATACAATGCATGCAATCCTGAAGTCGTATTTCCTATTCCTTTCGAAATCTATTTGTGAAGCCCTCCTTTGGGGACTTCCTTGAAGTTAGTTTTGGTAAAGTTTTAAAAATCTTATTATATTATATATCATTGCGTTTTTAGTAACACAACCAAATTGGAAACAAGCACAGAGTCAAAGACATCTCTCTTATAGGATTATGGTATGACTTATGATATCTTTCAAATAAGTTAATGATAATGAGCAGGCAATTCGGTCGACTCAAGTAGAGCTTCACAACTTCCTCAAAAAAGTGCTATTACTCACTATTGATAGGATTCAGTTTGAAGTCATTACTACTTTCGCTGCCTATCATTACACGTGTAAATCTTCAATAAGTTCTGTTCTCAATGAGATTCTCAGGGAATCGACACTTATTTTATAGTTTTAACTTTCGATTAAAGCCCATCCGTTTGATAAGCGCTTCGATCAAAGCTATAAACTTTACAATTAATTGACATTTTCGTCCAAATTTATTGAATAAGCATTTTTTTGCTCCAAATTTCTGTAACGATTCATGTTTGCAATGCATTGAAGAACTGCCGAACTAAATGTCGATTTACTAATCGTTATCTTATTTTAAATAAAACCACTTAATTGTTAAATTTATCCTTTTTTACAGCAATGATAGTAAGTCATAGCCATCATTCAACCGCTGCCGTTGCGATGCATCCATTCGTTCCAAAATAGTTACATTAAATCATCATACGATTGAATCATGAAATGTGGACAAATATATCACTTATTTATTGAAAATCATTTAATATTTAAATTGGTAGCGTATATAATAAATTCACAATTAAATTGTTCTTCAATACAATTGCAGTATAAAGTTTTTTCATAGAAGAACTCTCTGGTCTCTCTCATCGTCACTTCTTATTGTGTTACTCTATTTCTAATATATTTTCAGTTCTAACACTGATTTTGTCTAATTTCTCTATCTTTAGGCTTTTCTTGCAGTTATCTCTCGTTTATATCTCTTATGACTTGGAAGTCAAACTATAACTCATTTCTGCCTCCAATTGTTAGCTCTTCTCTGACTCTTACTCTTCTCTTATCTTTAGTTAGCTTTAAATTATGAAAACAGAAAACATTGCGTTAACGCCAACCATATTAATGAGAGTTCATATAATTTTGGTGTTATGAGTGATAATAATTGTAAAATTGTATTATCGCATACCTTAACCTTATTTTTGATATCGAAAAATTGATTAATTAATAAATAGTAATGTATATTATAAGTTGGTTATCTTTGCGAAGAACCAGTATTTTTATCCCATGACACAAATTGAGATGTTTTATGTGCCTCTCTTTTATTTATTGTGCACTCGATTCTTATATATATTATCTGTTTTAATAATAGGAGAATTACATTAACGTTACTGTTTGTGAACTTAATTTAATTATCACTTATTAGTGCCATTTCTTATAAACGTCAGAAAACAATTATTGTTTATCATTTTCAACATTCCTTTTAATTGGAATGATATTTGATTAGGATTTGTAAATATTAGAAATCTTCGATCCGGACAGTCATGTATTCAATGATTACATGAAACAAATTTATAATTGTATATAAAGTCATTGTTTCTGAGACTTGTTTGTATTTAATAATCATTATGTAAAGTAAATCAATTTTATGTATTATAACTGTATAATTAATGAATTTAATAGTATGTGTTGATTATCTTATAATATAATTAATAAGTTAATAGCGCGCATACTATAGTTATATAATGATTCGGAATATGGATATCAATGAGTAATGTTTAGGTTTATAACTCACTTTTTAATTGTAATAACTTTTTTCTCAAGTTTTTGAACTTAAAACACAAAATATGTTGAAATGGGAAATGAAATAAAAATAAAAACTTATATAATTAATTTGACTAAATATTCTTCAATTTATATAATTGTTTTCAACTAATTGAAGACTAACACTTTAAGAGCGTTTTTACTATCTATAAGAAATACGTAAGTTTGTCAACTTTAATGTTTTTATATTTTTCAACGAGTTATACCGATCTCTTTAGTAAAGTAGTGGAAATTTCAAATTGGACAGTGAATTACCTTTCCATTACCTTACCTTACCTTTACATTGTCTCATTTGTAAATTTACTTATGTTCATATCATTCAAAGATTAAGATATAAAATACTTTATACATTCATTGAAAACAAACTATGATTTTTATTGATAAGAATATCTTCTATGTATACAATCAGTCAATGTAAGGCAAACTCCTGTCCAATTTGAGATTTCCACCAGTTTACTAGTAATATTTGCGATTAAACAGTTTACTGCCTTTACTAACGTTGATGTGTTTCTGATGTGCATTGCATTGATCTGAGCTATTATTTTTCAAAATATTTAAGAATTTAAACATAGAATTTAAACGTAAAGTACAATAGCTTGAAATGTATTTAGAAAGATTTTTAGAGGTTTTAAATTTAGAATCGATAGTTTTATATTTAATGTGAATCATAATATAGAATTATTTATTTAATTTAAAAACATTAACACTTTAGTATGAGATCTGTAAGGATAAAATAAGAAATTGTAGAAGATTTTGTATTTAGATTTAACAACATCAAACTAATTCTATGAATTAAAATTCATTAAATACACCTTTTATGTAATGTTTTATCAATTGATTTTAGTTTAGATTTAAATAACTAATAAATTAATCATACTATTAAAATTTAATTAGTTTTTAATTATATTCAACTAAAAACTTCTAACTTGATAATTCCAAGGATAATAGAATTGACGCCCGCGTTCGAAAAAAACCTAGCCCTTCATTTTTCCCGAGTGTAAGCACGGGCGTTGTCACCATTGGTTATTAATATTTATCGTAAGTTGCAATTTATAGTCAAGCTTCCATAAATTTTTTGGGCAAATATGCAGACTTAAAATTGCATTAATTAGGATAAATTATGAGACTCATTGTCACTTGGGTTTTCTATGAATTATAAACTTCATAGTTTATGAACTTTAATTTCTAATTGTTTGAAATGAGTTAACCTCTGTATCTGTTTTCCAATAAGCCATTTATTCACTTGGGATGAATAGACTCAGACATTAGAAAATAATGGCTCGGGATCGGATGGAAAGATAATTGGGTGGCTCAGGCTTAGGAGATTGTTGTGGGGCGGGTTAGTCTTATGATTGGAGTCTTCGAGACTATTGAATCCTATCGAGAAAACATTTGTGATTATTTACTTAATTCACTATTCCAGAGATTGAACTATTATTATGGTCTCTTTGTTGGAAACTGAATAAAAATGGTGACATCACTCACAAATTAATCTTTTTTAATTCGTGTCAATAAATCACAAAAATTGCTTTTCGTCATTACGGAAATTGCATTTTTTATACTCGCGAATCAATTGTAGACCCATTTCTGCCTTTAATGCTCGCATTCTAAACAACAGATTTTATGGCATTTATTAAATTAATATTTAATAAATAATTTATTACTTTTGCTGATTAAATACAAACTAACAGGATTTTAGCATTTAGTTGAATGCAATTTAATTGATCAATTGATCACAACATTAATATAATTAATAATGTTTGGATCGAGAATATTATTATTTATAATAAAAATAAGTGATAATTACAAATGAATTGATGATAAATTATGAAATATCTTACGTATGATTTATACAATAATATAATAAGTTAATAATAGATTCAACAATCAATCAAATGATTCTCTTTTTCTACTCAAATATTCTATGAAATGTTGAATAAATTTAACAATAATTTTAAGCTGTTTTTTAGTCATCGCCGGCGTCGCCAATAAGAACTCACTCATCGATACTAAAAGTCTTAGTAAATGAACGAAACCATATATTTTAATTGGCTCACAATTTTCATTGAATTGCGTCTTGTATTGTCTGAACTGTTCCTTTTCGTCTTCGTTATAAAATAAATAATTGTTTTCAATGAGAGCATTAAAATAGATTTCTAATGAATTTTTAAATTCAGGAATTAAGAGTTCGTATTGATTTGGATCAGTTGTAGTGGGGTTTGGATTGGATATAACAGAGAAACTATTATTCAATGAAAAGCTGTTAATAATTTCGGACACATTTGGCTTAACCGGCAATTCATAGAATGACTTATCAATGACTGTATAGGTATAGTCTTTATCTAAAATATATTTGAGTTCATTTGTTAAACTATAGATTTGAGATTGAGGTTCTTGTTCTTCATTAGTATTTGTTTCAGACATAGTATTATCTCCAGTAATGCTCGCACTAATGCTTGTACTCTTACAACTCAACTCTTCGTTATAATCTTCAAAGTCATCTGAATTGTGTTCATCTGATTCGTGGTCTTCATTGTCTTCTTGAACGACCTCTTCCTCGACATCATCACAATGTTGTTGATTGTCATCAAAATCACTGTTGTCTTGATTGTAGATATGATTGGAACTCATTTGTGTGGTAACGTTATTGCCAGCGCTGACAACTATCTCTTTAATAATCGCCGGAATTTTGTTGAGCTTTAGTTTTTTGCCCCTCAGAGCGAAGGCCGCCTTTTCGGCCAAAGATCTCTGCAATTGTCGGTTTTGTTCATTATCTTTAACAATATTATGTTCGGCAACACATCTATCCCATGAAGAATTCCATCCATAGAAGTGTACTAAATATTCGGCGCATTTTTTGCCATTAGAATCTCTTCCAACACAACACTCAAGAATTTTGCTCTCGTATAACACTTTCGCCTTTTTAGGGTCGGGTTCGTAGCTATGCGTCAATCAAACAATTCATTAATCATTTCATGTATACATACAGTACTGGTATGAATAGGATATATCATAGTTAATCGTATCTCTTTCAATTCAGTCCAATTCAATATGGGCTCATTTATATAGTACGTTCACAGTCAAGGGGGAGGGGTTAAGCAAAAGCGTACAAACGCTTAACTCTAACAGCAAGGGCACAGGTATATAATAGTGGCCATGAGTACGAGTACAAG